>VYZP01063756.1:0-30789 GCA_013400635.1 Hypocryptadius cinnamomeus
AGTAGGAGGCTGGCTAAGGTCTGAGTTCCGAGGGAAATATCTTAACAGTGCTCCAGATAATGCAAATCCTCAAATTTGCTTTTCACAGCCATGTTTCTCTGTACTATAAAATTCTCTAAAGGTATTTCTCAGGGACAGAACCCTTTTGAAAAGGCCTTTGTTATCTCCCACGTTGGCTTTGTGCAGTATGACAGAGTGTACAATGTGATGGCCTGTGTGTTATGCCTCCTGCTATTTGAGTCATGCAAATAGCTCCCGGAGAAATATTCAGTCCACACAGATGCATGTTACATACCTCGTTTGTAAGTAAAGTGGCACTTGATAAATGTGAAACACCTTTGGTTACCTAGATGTTTGAAATTCTTGGTGCACTTACGAACAGGGAAGTCACTTCCATAATAAGAGCCACACTGAGTGCCCAGGGAGATTTTGCAGCTTGAGAAAGACATAATGTGAGCCGTGAATATCCGAGGTGGGGAAGGAGTGTTTAAATGGCATGAACAAATGACAGGCTCCATAGAAGTTAGGCTGTGATTATCGCCCTGCAAGAAGTATTAAAGGTATTCATTTGTAAAAGTGAGCTGCTAAGGATCCATTCCTGTATGCTAAGTGGAGAAACTCCTTGAGGCTCCTGCCTGGAGCGGAGGGTGTGCTGTGGGCATGGCTGGGATGCTGCTCTGGTACTCTCACACGTGTCAGAATCTGGGCTTGGTCCGTGGATATTTTCCCCCTTTCCTGGGGCTGGGGAAGGGAAGCAGCATGTGCAGAACTTCATGTTCTGCGGGGATTTGCTGAGCTGTTTATGTGGAGCTCTCTGTTTCTTTAGTGTGATGGTCCATAGAAGGAACACGCCTTCAGGCTTCAACCCAAAATCCTGGTTTCTCTTTAAAATGCCCCCCACTTTTCCTGGGCAAAGTGCTTGACCCTCTCACACCGTTCTCATACACTGTAGATGCCGGCCAGCACAGTAGTATTATGCTTTTATTGCCTTATTTAGCGGAGAGATTAAATGTAATGTTCAGATTATGTAGAACATTAACTCCTAACAATAAGCAAATAACACATTAGAAGCTTTGCTATTAAAACGTTCGGTGCTGGCTCTGCTGTGGAGCTCTCCGGGAGCCGTGACTTATGTTCCGTGAGGGAGGAGGCTCGGCGGAGAAGAAGGAACGAGCCGGGGTCTCTCTCTTCTCTAAGGTGGTGCCTGTACCCCGAGCCCACAGCCGGTGTTAGGACGAGCTTTACGGAGCTCCATCCATGTAACCGAAACAGCTGAGCCCGGCTGTGCCATGGCCGCGGATCCGGGCGGTTCCGAGCAGGTAACGGGGCTCGCTCTGCCCGTGTGCCGCCGGCCCGGCGTGGGTGGCGTCTGGGCTGGGGCGGCCGGACCCGCGCCCAGCCCCTGCTCCCGTCAGAGCCGCGATGTGCCAGTCTTGTCTTTCAGACGGGATTTTTATGGGAGCTGATGGTTGCCAGGGCAACGGAGGCTTCGGGGAGTCTGGCGCGCCGCAGCCCCGGCCTGGGAGCGCCGGGAGCAGATGTTGGCTGACGCCAGGCGCTGCCAGCGCCGCTCATGCGGGAGCTGCCGAGGACGCTGTGCCCGGCTGCACGGGCGGCTCCGCTCCCGCTGCCCGCTCCCCTCTGCCTTGTAATTTAGTATTCTTGTCTCACCCCACAGGGGTTCCTCAGCCGTCGGCTTAAAGGCTCCATCAAAAGGACAAAGAGCCAACCGAAGCTCGATAGGAACAGCAGCTTCCGGCACATTTTACCTGGCTTCAGGAGTGTGGACCATGAAAGGTAAGGGGACGTTTCGCGGAGGGTGTGGGAGAGAAGGAGGATATTGATTTTTCCAGCTCTTGTTAAGATCTTGCTTATCTTATTCAGACTAAGGGCTGCATCTCTGATAGAAGTAGACTTGGTTAATTGCAAGAGGGGTAGTTTTAATTTGTTGTTGAGGGTACGGTGCAAGTCCTCCCTTTTCAGGTTAAATTCCAGGTGCAGAGAAGCCTGACTGCTCTGCTTTCTCTTCCCCAATAAATCATAAATTGAGGCACCGGCATATAAATAGCAGAGAGATGCAGCAGCCAGAGCCGACTGATGCAGGTGAGGGAGGGAGGGGAGGGATGCTCCCGCACAGGACTGCACCGATCACAACTGGGTTACACACGGTAGGAACAATGCCGTGAAACAATAACAACCATAATCTCCCCAAATCCCTGTCTGCCCCTCACACACGTCCGTCTCCATCCCGCCTTGTCTGCCGTCATTACACGGAGATGGAGCCGGCGTGTGGCCGGAGCTGCTGCTTCTGCCCGAGCCATGACAAGAGCTCAGCCCAGGAGGGATGTGTTGCAGGGAATGTGCAGATGGATCTGATAAAGCATTTCACGTGGGATGGCCAGTATTGGAGCAAATTGCAAGTAAAAGAGAAGAGAAATTAGATCTTTGAGATTCTTCAGCTGGTTAGAAAGTAGAACAGCTCTTTAGTGGATTTTTGCGTATTTCTGTCTGTATAGATTATGTTAGTGTGAGCATGAGACAGGCACCGTTCAAGGTAAATTAATGTGTAAATTCACATGCAGATCAAGGTCATGGTTGGGGAAGACGGATTCCTTTACCAACCACAAACCAGTGGTTTGCTTTCAAAAGGTAGATCTTTCAACCTTACACAAATCATTTTGGGGAGTGACAGAAATATTGAAGAGCTAGGAAGAGTCTGTCTGAAAATTCCTCCAGGCTGGACATACCCTGATGTAACCAGTTCAGAGCAGAGCAGTTTAATACACCAGGTATTTGGTATTTGAGGAGCCATTGAGTAAACGCTTCACTTTGAAAAGCAATGACAACTTACTTTGTTTTAGCTGTACTTATTCATTGGAGGGGACATGAGCTTTTGAAGCTCACAAACAACAATTGTCAATCTGGATTTTTCCTCACCTGACCTACTGCAGCCTCCTAAGCTTTTTCTTCTGGATTCTGCAAGTGAAATGATTGTGCTGGTTAGTGCCGAGTAAGATTTCAGGGATTACTATCTGGGCAGACAGGGTTGGTTTGATTCCTGTGCTGCAGTTATCCCAAACGCTCGAAGTAGGGCACTGTGTTCCAGAGGGAAGCGAGCGGAGCCGGGTGGCCGGGAATGTGCCTACGGTGCTGCTGATTGCTCCAAGAACAGGCAGATTAGGCAAGGTTTCCCTTCTACCTGGATGAGTTTTGTTTCGTTTGTGACTTGGCAGGATAGGACGTGGGAATTAACTGTTCTGACCAGCCCTGCAGCCAGAGTCATTTTCCCAAATTAAGCCTTGTAATTTCCCTGCCCTCCCAGCACAGCAGCCCCGGAGCTGGCTGGGCTTCCCGAGACCCAGATGTACTGCAAGTTCTCCTTAAAGAGGCTCGGGGAATCCTGTCGTGCATTTGCAGTGTAGAGCTTAAAGGGTGGATTAGAGGAGAGGTGGCACTTGGCAGCTTCAAATAACCAAGTATTTACTTATATGAGTATGAGAAACTGAAAATGAATGATACCTTCATGATACCCGAGACTAGACCTTCTGTTAGGCAGGCATCTCTCAAAAATGCACTTCCTCTGTGATGCAGAGACATCCCTGAGCTGCAGGACACTGGGACTCAGAGGCTTTTGACAGCAGGCTCTTCATCCCTTGCTGCCATGGCAGTGTCAGATCTGTCAGGTGAGCAGGAGTCCTCTGCAGGAGAGCTTGGCCTTAGGGACTGTTGCTCTCAGAGAGGTGAAAGCAAAGCAGCAGCTGGGCCTCTCAGTCATGCAGACAGGCTTTGGTTACTGAAGATAATTTTATCTTTCTGAGCATTCCCATCCCATTGTATGTGTACATTGTATATGAAAGAGCTCAGGTCTCTCAGATCATTCTCATGCATTTGCTGCTGTGCTTTTCTTGCTTGTAATCCAAGAACTGTTTCAGAGAAGCATTTGGTATTGGAATATTCGCCTCTTAAATATTTGATTCTTGACTCCATCTTGTATCGAAGCTGATTGTTCAGGAGCCACTCCTCTGCTCGTGAAAGTCACCATTATAACAGTGCTCTGTTCTGGAGCGTGGGCCAATTTTTGTGGGAATGCCACAGCAAAATGAATAGTGCAGTAAATTCAGTCAAAACACTCTAGGTTGAAATACTGAGCTACAGTAGATGGCAAATGCTTCTGTTACTTGGCTTCTTTGTATCTAAATTGGGACTCTTCCTGCCTCTTAGTTCCTTTTTTCCCCTTTCTTGCATGTCCTGTTTATCCTGCAGATGAATATTTGAAATACATGAACTGTGCACATGCATGTTCAGGCAGATAATGACACGGATGTGGTTTGTGTGGGGCAGAGAATGTAAACAAATATATTTTACTAAATTACTGTGGGGTTCACAGGGATGGATTTGGCCAAATTTTGCCAGTCTTGTGTGTACTGGTTTTTTTCCTGTTACAGTAACAGTAATATGATTACTGACAGTAAAAGAAGCAAAATCACAGCAAGTGTAACTCACCTTCTGTATGAGAGGTGCATTAATATGGTACAATCAGAGTATGTAAATATTAGATCTGAAGGAGTATTGTGGAATGAGTGTTCTTTCAATTTGCTGGCTGGTTATATTGCTTGTTAGAGCTAAAAGGGGTTCCAAGAAGAAGCTTTTTGCTAACAATGTCTCCTGTCTCCTGATTTATTACAGCAGCTCACTAAGTTTTTATCGTGGAGTGCTGAATGCTTGGCTTTGTAGTGGCCTCTGGAATCAGCCACAAATCGAGCATTTGGCAGATGGATTTTTCTTAATTGGACCCACATTTCTCCCACAAAATTTGTGATGGAGAAAATTTCTGGGTTGGACATGGAGCACAGAGTGTAGAGCCAGAGAAGGGAGAGAAGGTTGTTCTGCTGCAGTTGTTAATTATTGGTGGGGATGTATTGCTGATAATTTTCTGGTAGTGGCAAAGGTGATTTTACACCAGCACTGAGAGGGCAGGGCCACAGTAACACTGTGTGGACAAGTGCCTTCAGATTGTATTGATTTGGTGAAAAATGGGTACTGTGGGTAACTCTGTGTTCTGATAGAATCCCTGGGCTGATCATTGCTGGAGACACCTTCCTCAGTGCACCTAGAATCCATTTAATGCTACGGGACTCTGGAGTACCTACAATTGTGCTTATTTTGCAAGGTTTTTGTTTTTTATAATTCCAGGAGATAACATTCTATTTAAGCTTTTATTGGCACTACAAAAGCCTGAGCATATGGTTGATTGTTAAATGAGCCTCAGCCTTGGAAGGGGTACAGCCTTGCATTAATAACAGCAGCAACTTGCACTACTGAGACTTCCTCTTTAAACTCATTTTTGTCTTTAGCCCATCCAAAATTTTGGCTTCTAACCCCCAGAGGGAAGAGGAATTATACAAGTTGTACTGCAACACATTTAGTTTCTACTCTAGTGCCCATGCTGTCTGTTGTAGGTGCTTTCCATGTGCACAAAGCTTATTTCGGTGCACCAGGAGCTGACGAGCATCTGTGCTCCTGCAGCAAACTTAGTTTGGGAGTTCTTGGAGATCTAATTTGTTTATTCCCAACAAACCTGATATGCCAAATATTTTTGGGCATGATGAAATTGGTTGAGTTTGCTAAGAATCTGGTGAGTGCTGCATGGTGAAGGATGAAGTTGCTCTATTTCCTCTGGAATTGGAACGAGGAATGAGTCATCCTGCAGAAGTAGGACACTGGCAGACCCCAGAACCACGGAGGGCTCTCACATCTGTGTGAGAAGTGCTGGAGAGCTGCTGCCTCTTCTGGCTCCTGCTTAAATGGTATTATCCAGGGAAGCTGGCTGAGTAGGGAAACCTACACCAGAGGGAACCCCCAGCAGGGTGGCACTGACACCTCACTACAGACAGCCAGGCTCTGGTTTTGATTGTAATGAAGATATTGAGGAAACACTGTGCAGTTTGTGTAGGGGAGCCATCCAGCCCCATCAGCAGTGACAGAAATGCAGAATAAAACATCTTGCACAGCTAGGCACATCCAGCAGTCCCTCGTGTGACACTCCATGTCATTCATGCCAGGGGTGGTGCCTGTCCCCACTCTCTCCACATCAGGGAACAGATTTCAGCAGAAAAATCAAGATTCAAGGGCAATCTCAGAGTTCAGACTGGCCTCGTGCAGTACCTGCATTTATACCAAGGCTGCTTTGTCCTGGAATAAGCAAATCAGCCTTTTAATGGGGTTCCTTTGCAAAATATTTCTTGAACCAGAAAGTTAATTACTGATCTCTAATTAGTGGCTGTGTTAAGAGGCTGGAGTAAAATCAGAGAGAGCTGCTTTGAAGGAGAGATGCAGGAAGAAATTAACATTTCTCTCCATAAACTGATGTGATGTTCCTCGTCTTTCTCACGGTATCAGGAAGTTTAGACATTTTAAAAAGGAGAATGTTGTTAATGGAAAGAGGGCATTTTGAAAGGACTTTTCTGGAAAGCATTGAAAGCAATCATAGTAACTCCAAGAAGGACAGATATGGATTGAAAGCAATGTGGGGCCTTTCAGTTTCTCCCAAGGCAGCAGCAAGGTCCCAACTGTTAATTTGACTTTTGCAGATACCTGTGAACTTGTATCAGAAGCTGCCTGAGGTAGATGCATTCCCCATTCTCAAAGGATACAGAAACACTTTCCTTTCTCCTACGCATCCAAACCAACTTCCTAATTGAACAGCTTTCAGTAAAGACTGTATTAGCTCTTGGTAATTCTTCAAGTCATAATAAACGTCAGGGGAAGGGCTAAGAGGCTGGAATGATTTTCATAGAATCACAGAATCATGGCAGAATTTTCACAGCCTTTCTCCCCGTTCTGCACTCGCTGCTTCCTGACAGCCCCGGCCCCACGGGGTGCAGCCGGCGCGCTGACTCGACTCGGAGTCACGGAGCAAAATTAGAAAATCCTTCCTGCTCCGGCATATGCAGCACTGCTGGGATAATTGGCTTCATGCATCTTACAATTAGCTTGCAAAAATATGTTTTGCATCCCTGACCTTTTCTCTATACGCAAGGCCATTGTTTCCCTGTCCTGCTTAATTACAAAATAGAGAGTTGTGTGAGGAGAGAGACGACATCGTTGGATCGTCGGCTCTAATTTGACGAGACATCGTAATGGGGAGTTTTCATACCGAGGGCACTGAATTAGTGTAGCATGAAGCCACATTTCTACAAACCTACTAAATAAGGAGAAGTTAATTTTCTGCTCTATCTTTTTGACGTTTGTAATCAAAGCATTGTATTCCAGCTGCAGATGGTTAGCACATGAGGGATGTTTGGGAAATGCCGACAATCGCGAGGCGTCGTCTGTGCGGCCGAGGATCAGGTTGATTAATGGATACAAGGATGCTTGCTTTCATTTTGCTGCTCTTCCGGCCTGAATACCCATTATTGACTCGTGTGGCCACTGCCTGGCAGCTGGGATGTGGTGCTACAGCAGTGCACATCTCAGGGGTACAAGCAGTGAGCTCTGCTCGTGTCCCTCGAGCGCAGGCTGAGCCCGGGTGACAGTTCCGCTGAGCTGTGGCCCGTGGTGTCGTGATACTCTTCAGGTGGAAGACAGATACTGCTACTCCATTGCATCAACATTTTGTTTCCAAACAGACCATTTATTCTGACTTTGCCCTGGTGAGGTTTTCATGTGCATGAATTTCAGTGCAATTACATTAGCATTACTCTTCATGTCAATAACCTCAAAGGAAAAAAAGAGAAAGAAAATGCCATCACTGCAGCTTTTCTACCAGAGGATGTTTTCTGTTCCTTCTAGACTCTTCTCTGCTTTTCTAATTATCATCTGTTTACAACAGATACTGAGATACTTCTATCCCAGGCTGAAACATCCCCCTGCTGTGGACAGGGACACCTCCCCCAGCCCTGAGCAACCTGGCCTGTGGAAGGGGGTGAAATGAGATGGGCTTCAGGGTCCCTTCCACTCCAAACCAGTCTGGGATTCCGTGATTCTGGCATGCAGTGAAAACTGCTCCTGATGAAACCATCACTCGTACACTGAGAGGAGCAGTCCTGCTCTCCCCATTGCCCCCTCCCCACATGTTCCTCTTCCCATCACACGATCTTGGGAAGGGCAGCAACTGGATTCAATGGGAAATTATTATTTATGGGGTGATTTTCTGTTTGGTTGGGACACTGAACCAGCTCCAGTAGCTGCAGGGAAGTGGGAAGATGGCAGAGCAGGGACTTGCCCTGTTTCTGGCATGTGCAGCTGTGATTAATGGGATGTAACTGTACTCTCAGTTTCTGCCCCTCGTGCTGTGTGGGCCTGGGGGAGGATGTCCAATTGGCATCTGCCTCCAGTTTCCATCTTCCATGGAATTTCCCATCTCCTAGGAGAGATCTATTGCATGTTGGCTTACACTTTGCTGTCCTCTACTCTGTCATTTCTAGTGGCAATTAGTTTTAGCAATAAATTATTTTCTCTTTTGGAAAGAAGGAAGGAAGAAGGAATGTTTTTAAACTTTTCAAACCAACTTCCGCTCTGTTCTTTATTGAAACCTTGCAAGATCTCAATTGGAAAATCTGTGTGAGGGATAGAGTTGCAAGTGAGCATGGAAGTGAGGTGGGGAAGGGTTCCAAGCCTTTGTTCAGAGCAGGGAGACTCCGATGTTTGATGTGTGTTCCTTGTTATCCCAGCTCTTATTGCAGTGCTCGGGCCCTGAAATCCACTGACTGTAGCTGGAGGCAGCAGCTGGAGCTGGAGCTCACTGCTGGCTCTGACTTGTACAGAGCACTGCCTGTAATGATGCTCAGGACTTGTGAATACCAAATAACTCTGTCAAGTTCATCCATCAGCTCAGAGAGAAGGAAAAACCAGATTGAGGAAAAAATATGCTTCCTCCTTACCATGTTCTTTAATAAAACCTTAGGCTGTAGTTCCTCTGAAATGGTTATTAGTGAGATTTCAAGTAGTTTGTTCACCTATAGATGTCTTATGATAGTGATATTATGATGCTTATCTGGTTGGCAGTGTTTACAATTCAAATCTTCAGTACAGCTACAGAACGTCTCACTTAGGCTCTCTTCCACACAATTCAGGTCTGGTGTGATGAAAAAAAAAAAGAAAAAAACTGATTTTAATTGAATTAAACCAATGCATTTTAGCTGGAATTAAAATGTAATTTGTTTAAAAATACTGAACTGATTTGAACTAAAGCCAGAAATATGAATTTAGCTTTAATCCACGTGTGTTATATAAGTAATTATATGAGAAAGGGTTGTGGCGTGCCTTGTGTGTGATTGATAATGTGCAGGAGGGTGGCGTTCCCTCATTCCAAAGGATGGAAATGCAGTAGGAATTAGAAAGCCAGAGCTTTTTTATCAGGCTGTGCCCTTTGCTCACGTTTACAGATGTCTCTGGGATTAAGCTGCCCCCCCAGTCCAGGGGGGATTTCCCACGTGCCCATCCCAGCCCCCAGTGCTGCCTCTCTGCAGGAATCCCAGTGCCGAGCAGGCCTGCAGCAGATCCCAAATGATTTCCATAACTCAGCTCTGTGTACCTTGAATTATTAATATTTTGCTGTCCTGGCTGTGTGGGGAGATTTGTTCCATTAGGGATGTGTTTGTTACTATATAGTAGCACTTTAGATGATGGGAACCCAGGGAGAGAGAGAGAGAGAGAAGGATTTATATGTTGCATTCTTTTGGTGAGAGCAGAGTTTTTACCAGTGCCTGGCTCTGAGGATTGGAATGAAAGGCCCAGGGCTGTTGTTGCTCATCTTGGAGTCTGGTGTTTATCCTCTGCCTGGGCATAATCCCCTTGGGCACCAAGCAAGGCCAAGTGCCATCAGGATGTGAATGGTTTCTCTCATGACATGGCAGTGTCCGTGATTTCCCTGGATCGTGGCATCTCCTGCCTTTCCCCATGCTCCCAGTGGGAGCTGTTTGTGCAGTGTGGGTGAGGCAGGGCTTGTCCAGCGAGCTGTAATCAGTGAGTGGCACAGGGCCACGTGCAGGGGGTGCCTTGCAGGGCACCCCGAGGCTCTGCGATGCTGCTGGTGCCGTCCCTGAACAGGACATTCATCCACAGAGGCTCTGCAGGAACCTCTCCAGCTCCCCCGAATTAATTATTCACTGATCATCACTCAGACCTTATGGATTAGGGAGCAGGGTTGGCAGGGGGTGGATGGAAGATGGAGCAGTTTGGATTGCAATTAGTATTTCATTTCTTCCCTTGCTCCCTGTTTGCTTAAATTGGAGATTGCGTGTTAGCACCAAGCAAGGATTTACATCCCAGCAGTGGAAGTTCCCTGTGCACCAGAAACCAGCAAATCCACTGCAGTCCTTAAGCTTCCCCAAGGGATCAAATACTCAGTTTGAGAAGTTGAAATATCAGGGGAACATGTTTTGCTTGGAAAATGGTGTGAGGGAACCGCAGTGCCTGGTCTGCTGGAGCAGGGACTTCACCAGCCATATCCTACCCTCACAATAACAGCATGCAGAGGTTGTCTCTCTCCATCCTGAGGGAATGGCACAAAGCTCTGCCAGGGAAGATCTAGGCTGGATTTCAGGAAAAGTTCTTCCCCCAGAGGGTGGTGGGACACTGAACAGGCTCCTGCAGGGAATGGGCACAACCCCAAGGCTGCCAGAGCTCCAGGAGTCTTTGGAAACGGCTCTCACACACAGGGTGGGATTGTTGGGGTGTCTGTGCAGGGCCAGGGTTTGGACTGCATGATCCTTGTGGGTCCCTTCCAGCTCAGGACTGGAAGGTGGTCATTCTGAGCTCATTCTGTGGTTCTGTGAGCCTTATCTCTCACTCCCTTTGCCACTCCTGGAGTGTGCTCCTTGTCAGGAACCCTCTCTGGGAGAAGGGAAACCCATCAGGGTGAGCAGCCCCAAGGTCACCCCCAGCCCACCAGGGCTGTCCCACTCACAGACAGTGTCATTGGAAGTTTAGTCATTACAACAGTTACCAAGAGTTGGGAGCTCTGCTCCACCAGGGAGACTGTGTCTAATTTAGAAACCTCGAGGGTTTTTTTGATTATACCAGTAACCACAGTCTGGGTCACACTTTGCAATAATTATCCTGATGTCTGAGAGCTTGTTAGAACATCCCTGGAGGAAGGGGCCTGGTTGCATCAGAGGAGAATTTAGAGGTATATGCTGGCAAACCTTCAGCACTAGAGATTTATTTAAGTTAGTTCTTTTAATTGCTTTCCAGCATCCCAGTTCTGTTATAAGCTCTCTGAGCCATCTAGGGAAGTGAGTGTAGCTCACATTAATCTCCTCAATCCTTCTTCCTCTAACTAGTTACTCCCAGCTTCATTTACATGGGCATTTGAGCCCTACAGAGCAGGTAATAATTTTGATTCTGTTTAAACATGTTCTAACAGAAGATATAAGATAGGAAAAATCATCAGCTGACTGCAGCATTGGATTCTTTTCTAACTCTCATCTCTTAAGCGTGGCTTATGATCTTTGTATAACACTGCTGCCTCCCAAGTCTGTTGGCAGCTCTGTGATATGTATTCATAGAGCAATTCCAGTCCTTGAGTGAAGCCTGCAAGAAAAGGGCAGAGAATTATTTGTCTTTTTTTTCATTATCTCGGCCCTCTTGTACCTGCTCTGACACACACTTGAGAGAAGTTTGCCTTGATGCCTTTATATCTGAAACTCTCTCTCTGTACCGGGTGTCTCACCCTCGTTAGATAAAGTCACTCATGTTGAGGCTCTCCCTGACTTTATTAATCGCAGTCCCAACCTCTCACACAAAGCAGAGCCTCCACAACCCTTAGGTACACACTGATAGCAGGGAGGGAGGAACACAGGGACTCCAGCATGTCCAAGGGGTGGCAGGTGAGCCAGGGGCAGCTCCCTGTTTTTCCCTGACTTGGGAGCTTTGTTCTTTCTTCTGAATGGCAGAAAAAGTTCCATTGTCTCGAAAAATAACAATAATCCTGTTTGAGTGGTGTGAAGTTTTTGGTCTCAATTATATCTTGTATCAATGAGTGCCACAGACAGACACTGTCTGATACATAATTTATAGCACTGAGAGTTTTTAATCTAATAAAGTCCATTATCTTTCATCTTTCTTATCTATTCATCGGCCATTTTAGAAAAGACAGTAAATAGAAACAGGCAATTCATTCCTGGTTCTACCATGCCTTATTTGTGTCTCCTTGTCTTTTCCAGCTAAAGACACTCCACTTGAATTGTTTTCCATGGTATTTATCACTTTGAGCCATTCCCTGCTCAGTGTGTTTGCTCATGTACAGTATTACATTGTTGGAAGAAGCATCTTTTCTACACCTTGAAAGCACTGGCAAGTCTATTCTGGGCATCTGTGAGCAGCAGGGACACAGGCTCCAGGGCTCCCACAGGGACACAGGCTCCAGGGCTCCCATGGGGACACAGGCTCCAGGGCTCTCACAGGGACACAGGCTCCAGGGCTCTCACAGGGACACAGGCTCCAGGGCTCCCACAGGGACACAGGCTCCAGGGCTCCCACAGGGACACAGGCTCCAGGGCTGCCATGGGGACACAGGCTCCAGGGCTCCCATGGGGACACAGGCTCCAGGGCTGCCATGGGGACACAGGCTCCAGGGCTCCGTGCCCTCAGCCCAGGCACATCATGAGCTCCTGCCTTTCCCTTTCCATCCCTGAGACTCCTCATCCCTGCTTGTGTCAGAGGAACACATCCTTTTGTTCAAATGAAGGGATCTGGAGTCAGCATTGCACAGAGGAATGAGATATAAAATAACAGAGCCAATAATGATGGGAATCCCTCCATGGAATGGGAGTGCAGCCTCTGGAACAGCAGCTGCAGCAAAGACATCCAGGTTATCTGTGGCTACTTTGTGCTGAGAGGGCTTAGGTGTAATGAGAGCTGCTGCATCCTGGGAACCCCAGCAATGAATAGTGACATTTTCCAATAATAACTTCTAGAAAAGAAGGGAAAAAACCATCCTGTGTGTGAATGTGGCCCTGAAGGACAGCTCAGGGATCTCCTCTCTCTGCCCCACAGCTGGACTCAGGTCACCAAGCTGCTTTCAGGCTACCAGAAGTGACTCTTAATTGCTTCAGTCCTCTCTGAAAGCTCATCAATAATTTCCTGGGCTGGCTGTCCTGGCATTGGTGTTCTGAAACTCACATTAGATTTGATTATTTTTTCAAATTAACATGCAAAGCATGACTTGACCTAAATAATTCCACCAGTCCAACTGTAAGTCTGAAGGTTTTGGAACTATCAAGTTCCCTTAAACATTTAAGAGAAGAATTTTTACAAGTGATAGAACAAGGGGGAATGGCTGACAGATCACAGGGTTAGATGGGATAGTGAGAGGGTAAGGGTGGGGACACCCCAGCACAGAGTGCCCCTGGATCCCTGGAAGTGTCCAAGGCCAGGCTGGACAGGGCTTGGAGCAATCTGGGAGAGTGGAAGGTGTCCCTGCCATGGCAGGGGTGGCACTGGATGGGCTTTCAGGTTCCTCCCAACCCAACCCAGTCTGGGATTCTGTGATAATTCCACAGCCCCTGATGTCTCCCAGCCCATTGCCCTACTTGGGCATTCTCAGTGCTGCAGTGAGCCCCGGGCTGGGGCAGTGTCAGAGCTCCCAGAGCTCCTGTGCTCTGTCACCTGCATCTTGGCACTTTGATTTCCTGTGAAGTGGTGAAACCACCGCCCCGTCCCCGATAAGCTGAGAAAGCATCACTCAGCCCTGAGTGCTTCTGTGGACATTTTTCTTCCTCTGACACGTTTTTCTTTCTATAAATGTCAGTGCATAAAGAGCACAGGATTCAATTTGATTTTTGCTCCTGGTGTTTGGGACATAAAGAGCCACACTTGGGTGTCAGTACAATATGTTGGAGGCAGTGACTCCTCCTAACTGTGTTCAGCTCTAAAATTGAGTTAACATAAAGAGATCTTTAAAACCCATTGGATTCCTCTGGAGTTGAAATAGTTTGAAACAGTGATTACAGCTGTTCCTGGCATCTGACCATTATTTGCAACTATTTGTGAATCTTCAAAATCAGACTCATTTTGCCTGAAAAAGTCGACTGAGAAATCTTCGTTTTTTGTTGAAAAATTACTTGGGTGACTAATGACCCAAAAAAAGTCATCCAGTGCAGCAGTTTGTGGTTATGACCGACGACGGGGTGTTTTATCCAGGGATTTTATCTACCATTTCCATCAGAAAGTGCACTGGGAAATGCTTTCTCTCAGTGCAGTGTCTCTCTGTGTAGCTGTTTGTTGTGCTGCTCCTGAGGTCACAGATCTCCCACTCTGCTGTGTCAGGGCATCCAATTTATGGAAACCTCATCAGAACCAGTTTAAAAGTTCCACATGTCCCTGCCATGGCTGGCTTCATTTTGCATTAACTGGAAGTTCACTGCTGGTAATTTTGGCCAGCAGTGCCTCCTTTTCCCAGAGCTCATCTTTGCACTGCCCTTTTCCGTGCTACAAGAGGTCACATTATTCCATGTCAATAAATTTGTGGGAAAAATCTGGCTTTTTCATTTATGGCCATGAGCTGCTGCTGCCGAGCTGGAACAAGCTGGGAATGTCCTCAGTGCTAAACTGTGAGATTGCATAATTATGGCTTACACAACAGCACACACAGGCAAACAAACCAGGGACTGCTATGTGGGATGGAGCCTGTGTTGGACGGCTTTCAGCACTCGTGTTCCCTGCAGAAGGAGTTCCTGCTCCTTAATTTAGTAACCATATATCTGATTTTCACTTTTCTGGGGAAGGTGGGTGGGTTTGCTCAGAGTTTGGGGAATTTTTGCTTTCCCACTCTCCCTAGTGGCTCGGAAAGGTGGAGCCCACACAGTCCTTTCCATCATGCCTGTCTCCATAAGGGAGTGGTTTTCCACCACAACAATTGGCAATTAAGGTTCTTATTTTAAATAACATGAAAACAAAGCAGGCTGCTCCCACTCTGCACTCTGCAGATGGGCAGGGCTCTGAATCCTGCTGGAATAATCACTGATACTAATTATAGAATTCGGGGAAGACAGCGGGGCTGGACCAGGCTGAGCTGGGCTGGGCTGGGCTGAGCTGGTCCAGGCTGAGCTGGGCCAGGCTGAGCCAGGCCAGGCTGAGCCAGGCCAGGCTGAGCCTTCCAGGATGAACTCCAAAGCAGCAAATCTCACTAATTTCTCCATTGTGATTTTTGCTCTTTGCTTTGTCTGTGTTTCCCTCCCCTTTGCTGCCCTTGCACTTCCAGCACGGGAATGCGTAGCAGCATCGTAGTAAGTGCTTGAATGGCTGGAAAATCCTTTCATGGCAAAGATGTGATTGTTACTTATTTATTTTATTTTTGGTTAATATGACTGGAATACAAATGGGGCTCTGGTGCCTAAGGGCCTTGCATTCTTCCAGTAATTCCTTATGACATGTGTCAGGTTCTGTTTTATTCAGGTGGGTGGTGTGATATTAAACAAGAAAGCAAGCTTGCATTTCTCTGCAGCTGTATTTATACGCACACTCCTGGCACAGAGCTGCTTATTAGGAGAATGTCATCTCCACACTGCCTGTACCTGAAACAGTCTGCAAATACCGTGTGGGCTTTAAGAGAAATCATCTTAAATCAATCAGATCTCCCAACACCGGAATGTCCTTCCTGCCTTATCCTTTGTCCAGGCAAAGATGAGGCTGCCAGAGAAGTTCCTTAAGCAATGCTGCAGCCAAAACAGTCATGTCTGAATGGAATATCGATTTTCTAATTGCTGTGCTGCTGTTAAATGAGTTGTTCTGGGGGAGCAGGGGGAAAGCAAACTCAGATGCGTGGCTGGCTGGCTTTGCTTTGGCTCTGCTGAACACACCCAGGGTGTTAATGTGGGAAATTCAGCAAAGGGAGGAAGGTGGAATCCTTTTTTTGTGTGGCATAGACATCGAGAGGGCAAATGACACTCACCAGTGGGACAGGCTTATTCTCTCACAAAGCACAAAACAGCCCTTTGGCTTCAGACACTCGGGCTGCAGCCAGGGAGGGAACAAATTGCAAAGCAGAGGCATCTTATGCAATAGTCCCCGGGAGGGGGCTGCTGCTCTCCATCAGCCCAGCTCTGCCTGAGCTGCTCGGGCAGCCCTGGCTGCTCCTCACACACACAGGCACCAGAGCAGGATTTGAGCCTCCCTGGTGCCTGTCTGCTGCTTATGGACGTGGCCAGATGGACAGTGCCTGGTACAGCTGTGGAGGGATGAGCTGCTGGGAGAGGTCAGCCCTGTGGCCATGGAATCTCCACAAAACAGAGAAGGGGCCACCTGGAGAAAAGAACATCCCTGGGAAAGGGACATACCTGGAAGAGAAGCAAACTGGACCTCTCTGGCTTTTTTTTAAAAGCCTCTGGTCAGGCATTTTGGAAAGTGAAATGCAGTCCCTGTAGTGAAATCTGTATCACAAAGAATCTTCCTGAGACAATAGAAATAGTTATCAGCCACATCTAACCAATAAATAATATTTCTTAATATAGTTTCAGAAAATGCAGCATATGTTTATGTGTTCAAACACATCCTCTTAGGAGAAAAATAGCTTCTTTATTTTTCTGAAGATTAAAATGCCAAATCAACTAATTACTTTTCTTTGAAAACCTCTACCACATAAAACACACACTCTCAGTGAACTAAATTGATTTATATTCCACCATTAATTCTTTAAAGCCCATAATTTGCAGAACAACAAAGCTGGTTGGAAAATGTGCCCTATTAAGGGACAAACAGCTTTCTGAGTAAGATGGAAATATGTTGGCATGGAAAAGAAACGTGGGTGCAGCTGAGGCTGGGGCAGCCCAGGGGCTGTGCTGGGGCACAGCCAGGGACTCCAGGCAGCCCTGGGAGAGCCTCCCGAGCTGCTGTGCAAAATCCCTGCAAGCTGAGGTGGGAATCAGCCTGGCTGAGGTCATGGGGAGAGGGAGGTCCATGTCCACCCAGCTGGGACAGTCACGGTTCTCCATGTAAACATCTTTTCCCAAGCTTTTGGTGTTCCTGCTCTTCAAGCCCATGTATGTAATTTAACTAGGTGCCATGACCTTTCCCTTTGGGTGGGGTTTCTATTGGCTTAAGAATATCTGAAATTTCTCCTAATGTCTCCATTGGTCTCGTTTGCATTACCCATGGAAGATTTTATTTTTTATTATTGGGACAGTATAGGAAACTGGAAATAAAATTACATTTGGGTTCTTCCAGTAAATGCATCAGTGACTGGAATCAAGATCTTGGTAATGAAATTGGAATTTGTCTATTGCTGTTTTGGGGTAGTAATAAGATGACAGTAGAATAATCCAGGTACAAACTACTGTGGTTTGGCTGATGAATGAGATGTTACATGAGGGGGGGTCTGCAAGGAGGGCTTGGATTGAGTGCATGGATTGGAAGTGGAACTGGAGGCTGAGAGGGTCCCACATTTGAATTCTGCTCCTCTTTCCCCTGGATTTCAGGTGGGATCACAGGCTGCCTGCAAGGCTTGGGGCACTGCATGTTTTTTATGGAAACCTTCTGTTTGTTCTCTGAGATGGGAATCTGTCAGACACTGAATAAATGCAGGCAGAGCTGGCAGGGAGGTGTTACAGCAAAGGAAACTGAAACACAGTCTTAAACAAATTAAAAAGATGGTAATTAACCAAATGAATTTCATCCTGGAGATAATCAGACGAATATATTTAGAAGGAAAATAATCCCAATTCTCAGAAAACAGTAATTAAAATATACTCATTTTTGGGAATGGTTAACAAGCTAAATTGGAGGCAGCAAAGTAGGCTCGGGCCCTGGTGGCTGCTCCTTGGGACGGCGTCTGACGAGGCCCTGATGTGTGATCTGAGCACAGCCCTGGCAGCATCGGAGTCAGAGCTTGAGGAGCAGCTCTGGCTGGGTAAGGATGAGTTCCTGAGCTGCTGCAGGAGTGTGGAGCACAGGCAGGGCTGTTATCTGGGTCGCTGACAGATAACAGAGCATGCATTTCATAACCATGTGTTTCCGAGGTGTCAACAGGGGGAGGTGAAAGAATTTAAGGTGGATAATTGACAGGTAAACAGGAGACAAGGTGGGGAGATGCAGCATCCAGGCACTGGGAGTTCACCTGCCTGCCCCCACGTGTCAGTTGGAGCTGCCTGAAGAAGCAGGGAAAGCTGCCCAGCCTGACCCTGCCTGGAGGATGTGCTGGAGGAGCCAAGCACCCAACAGGTCTCTTCTGCTTCCCAGTGGCACCAGAGGATCCCAGCGCGGGTCTGAGAGCAGGGAGGTTCATGGGGGAGCGGGGGGAGGATGTCTGGGTGCCTGTTGTGGGGATGTCCTGGCCTGGGGACAGGGTTTGTTCTCTGGGGGTCTTGGTGCTTTCCTTTGGGGTCTCTGTGTCAGCTCAGCTGCTGCCTGTCAACACCAGAGACGGGCATTGTGCCCACAAAGTATTGACTTGTTCCAGGACATTGAAAGCTACAGAGTTTGGGGGATTTTTGGCCTTTCTAATAGTTGGATCTATTGAAGAGGAAGTGGTTGGATAGAGCACAGAACCAGAAAAATAATGCATTTGTTTCCCAGAGTAAATTATTTTCAGGATTTAGTTTGTGAAACACGGTGTCAAAACCTCATTGGGAAGCTTGTCTCTTTTGGGTTCTGGATGGGCAGGTGAACCTTCTCTCCTCTACCAAATATGGATAAATACTGTTTTTCTAGGAAACACCCAGCTGATTTGATCATAGTGATTGTGATTTGACATCTGTGTCCACACACAATAATTACATTGATCTAATTTATTACTGAAACTGCCAGTAGGTGAATCGATGGTTGATGAGAAGCAGAGTGTTTGGGTATTTATTTCATTTTCTTACCAAAATACCTGCAGAGAGGACAGATCATGCTGGGATCTCTGGGAAACAGAGCTCTCCAGGATTCTGCAGTTTTTACCTGTCCAGTAAATGGACTGAGGGTGGAGAAGGCCCTTGAAAGGAGCTCCATCCCCACAGGAGCCTGGGCATTCCAAAGGGTGTCTGTAGGAAGGCAATTCCTGTCCCCAGTGTCTCAGATGGACTCAGCCCCATGAAATAATCTGTTAAACAAGCTGCTCCTAGGATTATTAATGAACCTGAGATCCTTAAATTGCATATTAGGGGGTTTCTATTGGATTAAGCCTTCTGCACATCACAATGCTCTTAACTAGAATTTATCTGCATGCAAGAAAAGGACTAAAAGCTGAATTAGAAAGAAAATGTCAATAGTAACCACATAAATTAGCATGCAGATTTAGAATCTCTAATAATGGCTATTCTTTCGAAGAGTTTATCTATTTTTTTGCCCTCACCTACGCTTTAAATATTTAATTTTAAATTTATGTTTTTGGTCTTGCACCATCTAAATTTACAGCTCTGCCTAACAGCTCATCTGTTTAGGTGCTTCACTGTAGCCTTGTCTTGTCTGAAACAGAAGAGCCAGAGTTCTTGTCTCAAACAGAATTAGTGATGCAGAGGAACTGACTGTGGGGGTTGAAGACAATACTGGTGGTGGGAAATTAGTGTGAGAGCTTGGAAAAGTGGGCTGGGAATGACCCCATGGATACCAGTAAGCAACAAAACCTGTGCTTCCCACTCTCGATCCGTCCCTCCGAGCCATCCGTCAGTCAGAAATCTGTGGGTGCCAAACAGCTTAAAAGTAACATTTAATGAATAGGAATTCTGTGCTCTTGAAATAAATAAATAGCCCCATTTTCCATCTGTTTCTGCAGCACACTGCCCCTCACAACCTCTTGTTAGAGGAGGACTCTTTCAGGCTGCTGTGTTTTCCTTCCCCAGCTAATTACGCTCGGTTGAAGTGGGTGCTCCGGATTCACGAGTGACTGTCATTTAGGAAGTCAGAGTTGGGAGAGATGCAGAGTTTCATGGAACCCTTTGTGACCTTAGAATGTAGCAGACATTTTTCTTATTTTATTTTTTTTTAAGTTTGACTTCTTCAAAAGAAGACCTTGAGCCCTGCTCAGATTGAGCCAACTCTGTCTTGCAGTCATTAAAGATTCAGTAGCACCTTTTAAGTCCATGTTAGGAAATTCAGATTTTTCAATTTAGTCAAGCTGTGTCTCCTTTTCAAGTGCTACACTGCTCAGTTTTGAAGGTCTTCCAGGATTTTCAGTGGCTTCTTGCAGAGCAAGAGCCAGAATGTGTTGTTTTAATCTGAAACCTCAGGACTGCGTGTGTTCCGTGGCTGAGCTGCTTACAAAGGTAAAGATGTCACGTAGGCTAAGGAGGAGTCCCCCAGGTGAGCAGGGTATTTCTGCCGTGCTGCTGGAGTCCTTTCTGAGTATGGCTTGGTTATTTATCTCTTATTTATTTATTTCTGTGTTTGGGATTGGACCAGAAGCAGAAGTCTCTTCTCTCCAAGGGCTCATAGCTTTTAAATATTGAAGGTTGAACCTCCTCGTTGTGCTGAGCTAAACTGCTGAGCTAAACTGAGTGTACTTTGAAATCTGCTTCAAGGTCTGAACTTTGTTGAGTGGCCCTTTCTCTATTTAGTCTTAAGAGGAGGAAAACTCTAAGCCTCTGAGTGGATTCATAGTCACACTTTAATTAATCATATATTTACAGCATGCTGCCAGCAATTGTGGGGAGGAAGGAGATGCCGCTAATCCAAATTCACAACAACAACAAAATAAATGCACTGGAAATATCCCTGGCCAATAAACTGCCTCATCCTCTAAGAAAATAATACTTCCCACAGCCCAAACACAGGAAAATTGATGGGAAGCAGATTTGTTCCACCCTCATCCCAGTGAAACAAGGCCTGTTAGTGAAGCAGGAGTGCCAGCAAACCTGTCTGTGTGACACTGCAAAGCTGCTGTTCCCCAGAGCCCCTCAGAATTTTCCTTTTGGGCCTGCAGCTGCTATTGGGTTCTCAATGTGCTCCAAAACATTGGAGATAGGTTTTTTGTCCCTCTTTCCAAGTGGTTTCATTTAGTATTTATTAATGACATCCGGAGGACACGGGACTGGTGGATTGTGTTATGGTGGCTGCAGCAAACTCCGGGCTCAGGCTGGGTGCAGGGGAGGGAATGAGTGCAGGAGCTCCAGAGCCCTGATCCCTCCCAGCTGCCCAGCTCCTGCCTGGAAACAGCCCCTGCTACTCCTGGTGAGGGACAGTCCCCTGGGTGACACCAGGCAGCTTTGGCACAGCTACAGGAGGGGCAGGTTTGGGGCGTTCATTCCCCAGGGACCCAGCAATGCTGCAGACAGGGGCCTTTGAAACTTGGGTTTTGGGGCTGTGTCTGAGAGATTAATCACACAAAGGTCTTTATGGGCTGCCACAAGCTGTGAGTCACCAAACTGAACATCCAGGTTGTTTGCAGCCTTCAAACACGTTGGTTCAGAGAGATTCCCTCCTCAGTACTGTCCTTGGCTGCAGCCACAGCTCAGGGGCACTTGCCCTGTGCAGCTTTTCCAGAACCTCCTCTGATTCACTCCATGCTAATAACTTCCCCCACTTTCATAGGATTATTATATAACTTTGACTACTTTGAGTTTTCACTAGTTAAAAAACAGGACTTTATTTCTTTCCTTACTTCTATTTTTCCCCTTTCTGTGTAACGAAAATGTAGGAAAAAAGTCTTGAAATGGTGTCATTGAGTAGGTAGAGGCAGGAAAAGCTTCTTGTATTTACACTTAAAATAGCAAAAACAATATTTTAAGAATCTTTTCACCCAGTTTTGGAGATGAACATGCAAATCTCTGTCATAGTGAAATATGCATAGAGATGTTTTTAAACTTTTGCTTACTATTATTATTGTTTCTTTCATCTTTGCTGGGGTGTGGTAACAGCAGTGTCACACTCGAGCCTGCTGTGTGTTTTCTCACACAGAGAATGATTTTCTTGTGTGAATGGAACATAAGTTCTGCTTAACCCACAGAGAGCAACACGCTGAAAGACAAAGCTGGTGCCATTCCTGGTGGGAACGTTTGTGCCATGCAGGGAGTTGTGAGGCAGTGGGGGCTGGACCTGGCAGTGGAGACACATCTGCAGAGCCTTTGGTGCCTGGGGTGCAGGTCCCTCGGGGCAGGGCAGAGGAACGGCTGCTCCAAAGACCTCCTGGTATCTTTTCAGTGCTCCAGGCAGGAGGATTCTTCCCTCTTGCCACCCAGAAAATGATGTTTGATCTGATCCAGTTGCCCCTATTTGCCTTCTCCTGTGAAGTTCTAGTTTAATGAGTTCAGAAACATCAGTAAATTTTAAATTAATTTCAAGTGCAGTTTGAAAACAGAGCCTTGACTATCAGGTATATGGATATGTGAAAGATCCATGTGACCTTTAGAGTATTGCCTTGCCTTTAAATTAACTTTGACTTGCATAAAAGTAAAGATTTTCTGTGTGTTTTATTTTTGGGTTGAGGATGGATTTAATTTTGGGGGTTTTAAATCCTTTAAGCTATTTGCCATTGTCAGTTATGTTTTTTAATCAGTCTCCTTGTCTGAGGACTTCTTCCCATCTGATTTCCAGTGCTGGAAGTGTCAGCTCCCATTAGAAATACGGAGCCTGGCACGTCTCACATTCCCTTGAACAGCTTTAGCTTAAATTTTTGGGGAATGCTGCATCCTGGTGCTGGGAGGGACTGCTGAGAGCAGACCAGATGCTTTTTAAAATGTTCCCTCTCTAGGTTTGTCCAGAGCAGATAAACTCGCTGTGTGCAGAGGGAGAGTGTGGCCATGGATGCAGAGGATCTGCCCCTGGGCCCGAGGGGCTGGGACAGAGGGGTCACCGTGGGCTCTGAGCCCTGTGTGAGCTTGTGTGCCTCCACACACCACAATTCCCTTCTCCTGCCTTTCCAGGGACTTGCCTGTTTGTTTCCTCAGAGCTGCTGGAACACATTCCCACCGTAGGTCAGGGTGTCCTTTATTGAGTTGTGTAAAAGAGTTGGACAGGTAATAACACAAACTTGGCCAGGGTGCATCACACTGGTGTTACTCAGGCAGTGCTGCTGGAGCTGCACCATCTCCCCCCTTCATTTTCTCCTGTAGTTTTCTCCCCGTCAGTTGTCTCCACTCCCATCCAGATGTAATTTTCTTTGTACTTTTACCTGAGGCCAGCAAATGGAAACCTCTCATTCTTCCTAGGGTAAGTGAAACTTCACAGTCCTTCACCATGGAAACCAAATTAGTTCCCAGTGTTCAACTTGCCTCAAAGTCCAGATGCTCTGTTTGCCCATGATTTTTTGGGAAGGCTGCAGCCTAATGTCTCTCTCCATTGTGGCCAAGGCAGAAGGAGGCTGGCAGCATGGAGGGGGACCAAGCAGCCAGAAACATTGTTGTGAGGGGTGACCAGGGCTGTGTCACAGTCAGCAGTGGGTAGATATAGATATAGATATAGATAGATTTATCATCAAGTTATTGATCCTGCTCTGTGCACAGAGCCTCCTCACAGCACACTGAGACAATCGTACCTTGCCTACAGGAAGATCACGACAGGGAACAGCTCCCTGACAGTGCTTTTGGTCATTAGACCTTGCAGTCTCTAATGTCATTTTAGCCCAGCCAGTGGGTGACACCACAAATAACCAGCCCAATCCATCCTGGGGTCTGTCCCCTGCCAGGGGAGGGGTGCAGCTCATCTCAGCATCCTCTGTTGTGAGGACAGCACGAGGAGAGGGGCTGGTTCCACCCCCTCTGCGTGCCCAGCACCGTGTGCTCCACCTCGCTGCCTCCTGCCTGCTTAACAAATTGTGCTAATTGTCCGGCCAAAGCCCCTGGGGGTCGGGATACGCCTGCGCAGGGGAAAACTGCAGCCGCCATCTGTGCCTGTGTCCCCCCTGCTCCAAGGAGCTGTCACTGGAGTCTGCTCTGAATAATTCAGGCTCTGAGCTGCAATTTGTAAGATAAAGGAAAATAGAAATTGCCTGTGGTTGTGTGCAGTGGCAGTAACTCTTCCTCCCGAGGTTCCATGTCCTGCCAGAGCCTTCAGGAGCGAGCTGGGCTGGACCCTGGTGCCCAGCTCCTGCAGCGCTGTCCCTGTGAGCACCTGCACACAAATGCTCCTGCTGGCAGCTCACTCCTGCTCCTGTGTTTGTCCAAGTTCAGGGTTTTCCCCTGTTGCTTCCCTCCCATGGACTGTGTCATTCCAGTGGTGAACTCCTGGTGGAAACAGCTGCAGGAATGTGAAAATGTGACAGAATGGAGCTCAGCTCATTTTAGCTCCTCTCTGGGAAATTCTTTAACTTCTATGCTTTCACAAACTTCTATTCAGTGCTGTGTAAACCAAACCAGCCTGACACAATTGAGGCAGAGGGAAGGAAGATCTGGTGACTTCTCTTCACAGTCAGGGCTGAAGGACTGCAGAGCCCAATCTACCCCACCACGTCTTTTCCTTTATTTGAATCCATGGATACCTGTCACAATATTTCTCTGAGCAGTATTTCACTTCATTAGGTTGCATTGTTAACTGTGAAGGTCCTGTCAGTTTTTATCTATTGTTTCCTGCCAAGTGTTTGAAACAATCAGAGGTAAATTATACAGCTCTTTCCTTAAGCAGCCACATGCAGTTTATTGAGGGGCACGCAGTGGCACAGGATTAACAGAGAGAAGTTACAAGGTAAGGAACAGGTTGAGGTTTTGCACCAGCAAAAGGATGGTGCCTCACTGCTTTACACCTGCCCTCCCCAGGGACACTTCCTGCTTGGGGTTTGGCTGCTTCTTGCTGCCCTTTCCCTCCCTCCACCCCGGCCCTGCCCAAAACACACATCCCTGCAGAATCCTGGAACCACAGAATGCTTTGGGTTGGAAGGAACCTTAAAGCTCACCCAGTCCCAGCCCCTGCCTGGGCAGGGACACCTTCCACTGTCCCAGGTTGCTCCAAGCGCCATCAGCCTGGCCTGGAACACCTGTGGAGTGTTTTTTCAGTGTTGTTACCTTGCTGTGCTGTGTAGACCCAAGTACTGTGCAATGTTAGCCTGTTCCTAGGGTAAAGTGATGAGGCAGAAAGAGTCTTCAAGGCTGCTGAGCCATTCCCATCAGGATCAGCAATTTTCTGTGGGGAGACAGAGATTCGTTCCTCATCTCAAGGAGGGCTGTGAGGAAGCTGTTAGCCTTGATTCACTCAAGTGCTTCTCTTCAGGAAGACATTAAGCTGTGCCTAAGTGTTTTGCTAAATAGAGGAGACCTTATTGCAGGAAACTTTAAAGGCACATTTTACAGCTTAAATCTACCTCTGAATGAGCCTTGCTGACAGAAATAAAGGGAATAACAGACTGATGCATGCAGAGTTGTCTCATGATTTTTAAAACATAAGGTCATCATTTACAAACGTGGCTCCTTCAAGTTAGGGATTCAAATGCTTATGTAGGTACATAAATAAGTGGCCTAGTTTTCTGGGATGCTGAATCCATTAAAATCAATGGAAATTTTGCATCTCTGAATAAAATGTCACTTATTTTGCTAGCTAATTTTAGGTACCCAAATACAGAAACTTTGATCTAAAAGAAAAAGATTTTTTAAAAAGCTGCTGAATTTTTGCCATGCTTCTGAAACACCAAGCTCCTGTGTTGGTGTTCCAGTTCCTCCTTGAGGCCTGGCCTTTGGGGGAATGCAAAGGAAATCTGGACTGAGTCCTGCATGAAGAATTCACCTGGAATCACCTCGGTGTAGAAGGAGGAAGGTACTCACCTGTGGAGTGTGCAGTGCACCTCATCCACTCTGTTCAGAGCCTGGGCCCAGGGCACAGCAAGAGGATCCAGCAACACAACAAGTCCAAGCCTGCTGTAGCAATCTCCCCATGGGATCAGGAATTCCTGTAAAGGCATTTTTGGTGTCATGACGTTGGTCAGGCCAGATACAATCTAGGTGCATTATCCCTGCAAAGCAGTTGCCAGGTCGTGACTTGTTTTCCTGTTGGATCTGACCAGTGCTGGTAAGGTCAGTGTGGTTGCAGTAAAATGAAGTGAGAGATCTGTAATGTGCTTTGGGCTTGAGTTTTATAGCACTGAATATAAAAAAGGAGAGGGGAGAATGTCCTTTTGTCCTGTGAGGGCACTGATTTTCATTGCCTGCTACTGCTGCATGGGAGCTGCATAACATTCAGTCTGAAATTCTGCATTGAGGACTTTCCTCCCAATGAATTCCATCTCCTGAAAGTGAGAGCTTCTCTCCTTAGCATTTGTTCCTCACACTTGATCCACAGCTTTTGTGCTGCTGCCCTGATGGTGTCACAGATATCCCTTCTGTCTCTCCAGCTTCCCAGCTCGAGCAGCATCACGTTCAGGTTGCCTTTCCCCTTCCCTTTCCAGCCTCAGCGTATTTTCCACAATATCCTGACCTCCTCAGTAGCACTCAGTCTTCTCCTGTATCTTCTTCCTTCCCTGACTCTGGGTTTCATGTCATCTTTGTGCCTTTTTGTCTGACAATATCTGTATTTGGAAACCAGAGCCTGTCCCTCCCTCTCGCAGCACTCTCCATTTGCCAGGCCCCTGATCCTGGTCCAGATCCTCCCTGAAGCTGTGGCTGCCCCGGCCTTGGAAGTGTCCAAGGCCAGGTTGGACAGGACAGGAGCAACCTGGGGTAGTGGGAGGTGTCCCTTCCACCCCAAATCATTCTGTGATTCCATGATTCTGGGAAAAACCATTCCTCCCTCTGGACCTGATCTCCACATGCACTGACCAGGGCAGTTCTGTTCCTTTCCACATCGTCTGATTCCCACTCAGATCCAGTCATGTCTT
Source organism: Hypocryptadius cinnamomeus (assembly GCA_013400635.1). Classification (NCBI taxonomy): domain Eukaryota; kingdom Metazoa; phylum Chordata; class Aves; order Passeriformes; family Zosteropidae; genus Hypocryptadius; species Hypocryptadius cinnamomeus. The sequence goes on from VYZP01063756.1 coordinate 26,654, forward strand.
CTGCTCACAAAACCCCCTCTGTGAAGAGTGAAGGCCGTTAACTCCGTGTCACAGTGCACCTCCTGCTCCTCTGATGTCAGCAGGAAAACTTTTCAGCTAATTCATAATTTACTATGTACTTCCAGATTAAGAAAGAACCTGGAACGGCTTACGTACACAAAATATTCAAAGGCCAGAGGGATCATGCAAAAAGAAAAAAAGTATTCATTTCAGTGCATTTATTTTCCAAGAGAACAAAAAAACTTCTTTTTTTTAAACTGGGTCAACACTACATCTGCAGCACTCAGCCGTTTTCCATATGACACGATCACCCACTCTGTTTATCTTTAGGCAATATGCTCTTGCAAACTGCCAATTAATTGCATATTTGGTGCCTGCTCTCTCCCAGCATCCTGGATAAACACGGAGAGGCAATCACGGGGAGCTGCTCTTGGCTGCCAGGGGAAGGAAATCTGTCATTGTCTCAGCCTTGTTATCTGCAACCAAGGCAGACTTTTAGCAGCGTTCTGCTTGTAAACACCCTCTTTAGACACCTTCTGATTTCCAGAGATGGCTCGTCAGCCACTCTGCCATGCTGCCTGCAGCTTCTTGAATCATTGCTTTCCAAAATGTTCAATGCAGATTGTCCTTGGTAAAAGGGGCACCGACACCAGTAAAATGTGCTGAGAGAGTCCTTAAAGAGATAAAGCTGAATCCAAATAAATGTAAGAGACAGAAAAGGGGAGAAGGGGATGTCAAGACTCTGCTCTGCTCTGAGGGTTCTTCCTGGAGATTTTATTGGGGTTGCTGTTTGGGAGGTCTGGGGGACAGGTCTGGTTGGGATGTGGCCTTTTCAGAAAGGTCCAGTCTGTTGGTGTTGGCTCAGGTCCTTCTCCTCCACTCTAAGTTGGAAGTATCTCCTACTTCATGCAAGAGTTGTGCTAATCTATATCCAGAGAAAATGGTAACCCTAGGAAATCCTCTCCATGACATGCAGCATTTTCTGGCAGGCCGTATTTTTCCTTTCTGAATAGTGGGAGGTGTCCCTGAGCATGGCAGGAGGCAGGGAGATGGGTGATCTTTAAGGACCCTTCCAACCCAAGCCATTCTGACTCTTAATTCCTGTCCCTATTGAAATCCCAGGAGAAGGCTCTGGAGAGATGATCCCTCCTTGGGTTGGGATGGTCACCAGCAGATCTTTACTCTTTATTTCTATCACACTCTAAAACTGAATGACATCAAAAGAAGCTGACTCTACAGTGGCTGCAAAAGAACTGGGACAAAATCTTCTCCTGGGGCAATCCTCAAGAGGATTTAAACTGCCATCTTGACATTGAGTTGTTGGAAATTAACTGTTGCTTCCAGGCAAGGGATGATGAATGGTCTGAAATGAGGAGATAAGCCTGCATGTGGATACATTCTCCCAGGCTCTCATGGACCTTCAGTGTTACAAGCAGCTGGAATAATTCCTAAAACAGGGAATATTTGCTACTGGGTCAATTCCTATTTTGATATGCTCATGTACATGGAGAATAAATGAGAATAATTACTTCGAACCAGTGTAATTAGAAGAAAAACAAGCTCCTTGTGTCTTAGAACAATACAGACACACATATTTGGGAGTCATAGGGGGTTGTGGGAAATGAAACAAAATATTCCAGGTTTTTTTCTTTTATTTCTGTCATATACTAGAGCTTTCTCATTGACAGGGTGAAGTAAAATCTGTTGGATTTAGCCTGTTTACCAGGTCACTGTGGATTATTGTAATATTGGACTACAGTGGAGATGAGATCCATATGTTGCTGTCAGGGACTAGAGTTTATTATCACACTGGGGATGGCTAATAATAAAAGTTTAGATTTCAGGCAGATTTGAGGAGAATGTGCTTTAATTCCCGTCTGTCTGGTTTGTGGACAAACTCCCGTGTGCCTGGACTTCTTTACAATTTAAAATGTAACTTGTAAATACCAATAGAAGGAGGCTGCGAGCTAAGCTGACAGCAGTTATAGTTTGAGCTTTAAAGATTAACTGCCTTCAGGAAGTAATGAAGATCAGAGCTGCCCCATCCTGGTGCAGTTGCCTATGGAAGCACTGACAGGCTTTGGGAGCAGCGCTGTGTCAGGGAGGGCTCGGGAATGTGCGCTCCTCTGACACAACCAGCATCCCTCCTCCTTCCCTCCTGCCATCCCTGCTCCCATCCCTGCTCCCATCCCTGCTCCCATTCCTCCTGCCATCCCTGCTCCCATTCCTCCTGCTATCCTTCCTCCATCCCTGCTCCCATCCCTGCTTCATCGCTGCTCGAATCCATCCTCCCATCCCTCCTCCCATCCCTCCTCCCAGCCCTGCCCAGTCCTTGGCAGTGGTGTCAGGCCAAGTGCCCCCAGCAGGGATGGTGGATACGGAATGTTTTGGAAGTGATGGGAGATAGTTACTACATAAATAAAGAGGAAATCTTAAAATTAATCAGAGGTGTAGACAGAGCAACCCGCGCTCAAACTCTCTCTTCTTTACCTCTGTGTTTGTTGTTCTGCGCTAATTATGTATGAGACAGAAAAGTGCTGGATGAAGTTTAATTAGGAATGAGCTGCTTTGTCATGTAAACTCCGAGCGCAGTCTACAAGCCTGGCTCGCCGCCAGGGCCGGTGTGAGCTCCTCGGCAGCGGGGACGGGGCTGGAGCAGATGCCTCTCCTCCAAAACACTGAGCCTCGAGGAAGGGTTTGAATTACAAAGGAAGGGAAGGGGCTGAGCTTCCCAGCCCCCTCCTCCTCTCACAAAGGGCAATAGTCAGTTTACTTTCATAACCCCACTATCAGCTGCAGAGGAAGTCTCGCAGTCCCGGAGTCTGCGAGCGGTTCCAGAGCAGCTGAATCCAAACCGGGCAGAGCCGGCCGGGGAAGGCAGCCGGGAGATGGACTCGCTCTGCTCCCGGAGCAGCTGACTTTCCTGGGGACCTCAGCATTGCTTTTCTGTCCTGATCTTATTCTTCTGTCCTGATCTTATTTCCCTGTCCCGTGGAGGCTTGGGTAAGTGCCTGGTAGTTTTCCACTTACCTTTCTCTTCGGTGGCTCACCAGGATCTGCCCAAGTGCAATGGCGCTGCAATGACAAAGTGTTCTCTGCACCTTTGGGAGCTTGCTCTGGAAGTGGAAGATCCAGATTGGAAAAGCTGGACCTTTACAATCGTTTGAATTGATATACTGCATTTTCAAAAGGGACAGGGAGCAGATATGGAGCAAACAGACTTTCCAGCCCGTTGTTTCAGCTGGTGGGGACTGCTGGGGCTACGGCAGCTTGCAGTGTGCCGGATTTCCAAAGGCTGGAGCGCTGGAGCAGAGCTCTGCCGAGGTCTGTCCGGCGGCTCGGTGGTGCAGATGTTTGTGCTGTTTCCTGTGGAATCAGCCTGTGGGGGTCGGGGCAGCTGCGCCTGGAGCCAACCTCTGTATTCCATCACCCGCCAAGGAGCGCAGCGTCCGGCGCTCCCTCCGGCATCGCGGGGAGAGAGAACCATGCAGGAATCAAGGGGTGACAGGGTTTGCTGGGAAGGGCTTTGCTCTGGGCCCTGATGCTCCTGGAGAAGGGATTCAGTGAATTGGGAGCATGGACACCAGGCAAGCAATTCCCTCCCGTCCATGGGGATCGGAGGGGCCAGGCAGAATTCAGAGATTTTCCAAAGCCGTTGTAAAAGATCTGTGTGATTGTAAAGAAAGAAGTGGCCGTGCCTGGGGGTCTGCAGGCAGTCCCGCGGGGTGTGGGTGGCTGGATTCGTGGTAGAAGCAGACAGAGAACTTGAAAGGGAGATGGACTAAAACTTACGTAATGCGTGAAACCGAATGTCCTTTCCTGCTGTCCCTGCTGTCAACCTGAGAAGACTAACCCTGAAACGATTTTTAAAGCTGTCTTTGTTAGTCATCCTTTTTGCAATTTGTTTCTTTATCATGTTTCATTTTGAGTACAAGGAGACAGGCTGGTTCCACTCCCCTCTCCACTCCTCCTCTATTGTTAGTCTCTCCCAGCTTCCCGTACGATTGTCCAGCTCTGCTCTTTGCAGAGCCCAGCGGAAAAGGATATGGTTGAAAAGAAAGAAAGTATTTCAAATTAAAATCTGGCAAGTGCTTGTGTCCTCATTAGGCTTCAGACACATTTCTTCCCTCCCATCT
>VYZP01063764.1:0-12786 GCA_013400635.1 Hypocryptadius cinnamomeus
GATGGAACAGGGAATGAGGCAGGTCTGAGGTTAGTCCGTGCATCAGGAGGGTCCATAGCCCTGCACAGGGATGCTGCAGGGACAGACTCTGAGGGTCCAGGGCTGAGCATAAAGAGAGCCCCAGGCAAGGTGGAGTGGGACTCATTAAGAGCTCTGAGTGCCCTCGGGGGCCTGACACTTGTCCTGGAGACAGGGAATACCAGGAATAGCTGTGCCAGCAGGAAGGTCAGGCCATGCAGCTGGGGTTGCAGTGCTGCCGCACCAGCCCCGGCTTGCCTGCCCTGACCCTCTGAGGTGACATTTCAGGTTACTTGTGGCTGATCTAACAGTGAGCTGCCTGCAAGAAAACCCCTCGTGTGTTTCCTTGTGTTCCCCCAGGCCAGTCCATTCCATGAACCCTCTGGTGAGAGGGAATGGGAGTGATGTTCCCCCGGGTCAGCAGCTGGGTCCCATTCCCCACAGCTGCCGGAGTGTTGGATCCAGCAAAGGTGAGGGGCACCCTTCTCCAGGGTCTCCACTGAACCGCTGCTTTTGGCAGCAGCTGCTGCTACACCTCTTCAGCTGCAACACAGAAGTGTTTCCTTCATCTCTCTGAAGTAAGATGTCCATGAGATCCAGATTCCTCTGAGCTGGGCACATGGATAACCCACTAAACACACAAACAAAGTCTGTGGCAGATGCAGAAACTAAATGCAGATTCTCCAAGTTCTCTTTTAGCTTCGAAGTTTTAGCTCCATGCAGCGTGAGAGGATAAATCATTTATAATTAAAAAACAAACCACTTATTTTTAGCTGCAAATCTACCAAAGTGCATGCAATTAGCAGATATAAATCACTTCCTGGCTCGCAGGCTGCTCAGCACAGCACATAAATGAAAGTTAAAACATACGTTTGGGGAATACGTGGTACATCTGCTCTCAATCTGCAGCATTTGGAAATCAATACAAATATTCTCCCTGCTTTAACATGCTGCAGTCTGTCATCCCACAGTGGAAGGGCTAAAAATATATGAAACAAAGGAACTGGAGTGGACACAGCCCTAAAGACCCCAAAATGGATAGCAGGGAGTGTCCACAGTGATCTGATGGCAGAAAGAATTCCAGGTAGGGGTGAGCACTGGCTTGGGAGGACAAATTGGAGTTTCTCCTCCGTGGTCTCAGGGTGCTTAGGTGATGAAGTGCACACATAAAGCTTCAGAAGGTGACTCTGGGGGGAAGAATCAACCATTTGATACATGGCCACATATTTTAAAACAACGACAGGCTTGTAGTCAATATCTTTGTGGAATTAGTTCCCACAGGGAAAATGTATTATCCACAAAACTGTCTTTTTTTCTTTTTTTTTTCTTTTTTTTTCTTTTTTTTTCTTTTTTTTTTTTTTAATGAAAAGATAGCAAAGAAGCTGTCTGGGAATGATTTGTAAGTACAATAAACCTCACAAGAGGATGATAAGCAAAGCATTGTAAGAGAATCTTGTCAGAAGTACAACAAAATATAAGAGAAACATTACACATTTGTAGTTACTGACAATGTGTGTTCTTAAGTATCGTGTCACATTAGAAAAGAATCCTTGTTTTCTTTTCCAGCTTTCACTAATGTTCCTATTAATCTATACCAGATTTTTTGATTCCACCATTTGAGGCCATATCAATCATCCTTTTCCCCCTTGAAATTCAACTGGAATTACACCAGTGTGTTCAGGCTTCCAGAGTGGAAGCTGGAAGTGAGGGCAGAACTTCCCTGGATTCCCAGAATCAGTGTATCCATGGAAAGACCCAGTGTAAATCTGATTTCACCATGGATTTTTAAATTATAAGGTGGAAAAAACCAGTTTCTGTTACATTTAAAGGTGGAAGATTTAGACATAACTTACACTGAGTTCTTTAGGAAAGGAATTGTGTCTAACTCAGGTGAAATCATTGTCCACTTGGTGCCAGCTTTATTTTCCAGTGGAATTTCAGGAGCAAGTACAGCATAAATAATGTGTTTCTTTAAAAGGGATGGGAGATATGAGAATAAATAGTTTTCTATTTATTCTATTTTATTCTATCTTTTTCTATTCTATTCTTCTGTCCTGAAGGAAGCAGGTCAGGCCAACAAGGAGGAAGTGCATTTGTGCCAGTCTTTGCAACAGCTCCATCTCCTCAGGTGGGATTTTTCCTTTGCTGTGAGAGGAAAGCAAAGGCTCAGCAGCCACAGGGAACGTGGCAGGGAACACTGTGGGGTCAGGGGACAGGGGTGGCCCTGGGGAATGGCACAGGGAGCATCAGGAGCTGCAGGTCAGCCCTGTTCAGATCATTTCATTCAGTCTGTGGTCTGGGAGCACTTTGAGAATTGGCAGAAAACTATGGAAAAGATGAAAGGAAAAGCCTTGAAATAGACCACAATTCTTTCATGTGTGGATTACACTGGAATTTTATATATATATAAATAAATATACATATATTTATATCTCAGGAGGACTCTGTTCTTTACATCCCTGAATTCCATACCTCCGTAACATGAAGCATCACCCTTCTGGGAAAAGGAGGGTGACAATGGGACACAAACACCAGCAACTATTTAATAACACATGCAAATATTGGCATGCTTATGACACATTAGCTTTGTTGTTGTTGTGACTTTATTTTCTGAACTGGCACCCCAGCCTTTCATGGCAGCTGACATCCATTGTGTTGGGCACTTTGGAATTGTTCATTTAAGGGCATGGTGCACTCAGTGGGAGAAGTTTGTGACAGCAACAATTCCAAACACTCACCCAGGCTGGGCACCCACACCTCAGCGGCTGAGCTTTGTAGTTATCCTTAAAGGAAACTATAATTATTTGATGTCATTCTCATCAGCTCCAGAAGGGAGCTAGGAGAAGACGGACATGGATTTACAGCTCAGTTTGGACATGACCAAGTTGTCCTTTTGCAAAACACCTCAGGTAGTTCCAGGTGAAATTGCTCCATAACTTCCAAGTTCCTCACGCAGAGTTTGTTCGCTTCTTCCAAAAGGAATCAACCAACCCAACCCTCAAAATACTGATTCACAGAGAAGGTTATTAGGGCAGTAGTTTGGAAAACTCAACCAATATTACACCCAAAAGTCATAATCCATCACTTCCTACCACCTGCAGGGAGCCCCAGCCCCTCCTGCCAGGAAGGACCACGGCATCTTCAGGATGAACAAGGAGATTTCATCACCTTCCTAAACATCCTCATCTTTGTGGCCAGGCACGTGAGGCAGTAAAACACTTCAATCGTGAGAGGAAGGAGAACAGCACAATTTTTGCAGGAGAAAAAGGGATTCCAGGGCTGGTGGTTTGACAGGTTAATAAGAAGGCCTCTAGTCAGCCTTTACAATTTATTTACTTGCAAGTCTACGCAGGGATTTGGCATCTTAAGCAGGTTTTTACTCCAACAACATTTCAATTCACCTTTAAGACTTCCAATTAAGACAAACACTGGGGATCCAGGGGTGGAATTTGCATGGAAGTTAGCAGGGGGTTGGCAAAGCCCAGATAGCAGGGTTTAGGTATCAGCTTTATAGGCTTGTATTGTCCTATCTAACATCTCGTATTTTCCACTCATTTTGCACGTAAAACTTTTATTGCTATCAGCATGAGTTTAGCACAGAGCTAACCCAGAAATGTGCCCCAACATGAGCTGAGGTACCCCATCCACTTAGAACAATTTGGCTGCACTAAATCTCTGTGGTGAATGTTTGGTTTAGTTCCCCCATAAACCTCGTCTGCTGGATTTATATATCTTGGCTCCTTTTCTTTTGACTCTGGTGGCTGAATTTGCGATGGGTTTAAGTGACTGCAATCCCAGTGGCAGCAGCAGCAGAGCTGCAGCACAGTGGGGATTTCTCCTTGTGTAAATACAGGGTTTTGTCTGGCAGGATGCTGAGGGCACCGACCTGGTGGGGTTTCAGTGAGATCCCGGAGGGCTCAGCACCTCCAGGGAGAAATTCCAGCCCCAAGCGTGTCTGTGGTCCCTCTCTGTGGCCCTTTGTCCCAGCACACAATGCAGCTGCTTATCTCCTTGTGAATCACAAACACTAAAATGTTTATTTTCCTGTCTTATGAAAGCTCACTTCTATCTGCAACAAAGAATTATGTCAATTATGAGGATGATGAAGACATCTTCTCCCTCTTAAGCTCTGTGAAATTTAGCTTTCTCTCTCACATGGGTGTGGGGGTTTTAAATAAAGTAGTATTTCAATAATGGCTTCAGTGGGATTCTTTAATTCTTTTCCTCTATTTAGAGTTATTATTTTTTTAAATCCATTTCAATTCCAGTGAAAATGGCTCTGATCTGATAAACGAGATGAAGTCACTGCACAGGCTTACTATTTTATTTCCATAAGGTTTGAAAGTTTTGTTCCCTGCAGTGTTTTGGAGCCCAGGAGTATTCATCTGTTTTGTAAAAGGAAAGTTCTACGGAACAACATTTGGTCACTGTTGTCTGAATTTCATTATTCTGTTCTCCAGACTAGCAGAGGGGAAAAGTGCAAGTTAGCTGGGTCACAGTCTGAAATGTGAGAGCAGTCAACTTTTTCTGAAGTTTATGGGAATGAAAGGAAATTTAATACTGTTCAAAAGAAAGATTTAAAGTTGCATCATGTGAAAACAATTGGTGAAGTTTAATCCCGAGGTCTTGGGTTATTTGGTAACTTACATGACCATTTGTCAGCCTGCAAAAGATGAAGTTGGCTTTGCCTCTGTTAACAGTTGGCCTCTGTTTTGGAGTGGTTTTGCAGTGCCAAAAGAACAAACAGGAGTTACAGTGGGTTTATAGAGCACTGCTCGTTCCATTCTTCTGCAGCCTTTCAGCTCCTGCCATTCTGCTCGGCTCCTCGGGCTCTCCCACTGCTCGGGGAACACGTGCTGACAAGCCTTTCATGGGAGAGGGGCTGCAGGGCCTGACAGCTCCTCAGGCTGCTCAAAAGCTGAATACATATCCATAATTTAACCTTTACCTCTCAGCCCGCCCCAGGCCTCAGCCATTTCATTGTATGTGCAAGAAAAGCCATGGGACCCTGGGATGTAACTGAATACTTCATGTTCTGTAATGTTTCCAGTGTATCATTTATGCTAAAAGATGTTGATTGAAACATTCTTTACATTTAGATCAGTTTCTGTGGAGCAAATTGAAGTGAAAAATCTACAGAGCTTTGAGTGCATAAAAATTAAAGAACGTTTTTGAAGTGAAAAATCTACAGAACTTTGAACGCATAAAAATTAAAGAAGTTTTTTGTCGTGAAAAATCTACAGGGCTTTGAATGCTTAAAAACTAGAGAACTTTTTCCAGAGCGTCCCAGCACAAATTCCATCAAATAACTCTTAGTAAAGTCTCCTGCTGTTAAGAAAATTCTCAGGAAATGTAGCCTGAGCCTCCCTGTATCATCTCCATCCTCCCTGGATTTGGCATCACTGCCTTCTGTGTTTGGCCACCAAACTATGGAGACTTAAAATAATGGGAATCATTATTAAAGGGGAAAAAAATGGTGTCAAAACAAAGACAACTTGGTTTTGAAGGACATTTTAAATATTGTTTTGAGGGAGTTGAGTCCCACAAGAGTAACTTTTAAGAAGATCTTTGGGGTGTGCACAGGGTCGTGGCCATGCCTTGCAACTGGACAAGCTGAGGTTTAATCATTAAACTCAGGATGAAGCCTCTTTCCCTGTATTTCTCAATGCAATTAATTTATAAGTTGCCTTTACCAGCTCTGAAAATAGGGGTTCATGTTGTTTCTTTTTCACGTGATCATGCAGGAACTCCCCAGACATCCGTGCTGGAGCTTGTGAAGTCTTGTGTTCCCACACAGAACTGCAGAAAAGAAATGAAATCTAGAGGGAAAAAATACTGTGTATGGAGAGGTGGTAGTATGGAAAAGGGTGAAGGAGGCCAAAAAGGAGGAAGAGCTGGAAACAAAGAAGGGAAAAGGGAGAGGAGAAGAAACTTGTGAATGTAAGAAGAAAATCCAGTGTGCAAGCACTGAGCTACAAACCATAGTGCACAATTGTGAGGAATTAGTGCAACGGGAATCTGTTGCATTTCCCTGGATGTAAAAACCAATTCCTGGGAAACCCCAGAGGTATTTGCTGTTTACATCAGCTCAGTTGGCATGGCAGAAGAAATCAGGAGGAGATGAGGTGTGTTCTGTACCTCCTTCTACACACAACAAACTTCACACACGTACCTGAGGACATTCACTTACTTGGTGGCTTTGCAGTCCCTCTATCTGAAATTGAGAAATGCAGCTCAGCTGCTTTTTATAAGACATCTATAGCAGTCACGTCAAAGCAGAACATGCAAGAGCTGCTTAAAAATTGCCTGTGATTCCCTTGATAGAGGGCTCACCAGTGCAGCCAGGGAGCTGAAACCACTAATTTCACTTTTGCTGCTGTTTTATTTGAATTTATCTATCTCATATCTCTTTTTTTTTCTTTTTTTTTTTTCTTTTTTTTAATTTCAGAAAGCAGCAAAATAAAATGTCTTACCTTGCTTATTCTGCCATAAACATTATTAACAGTGAATGCCTGAAATGCTGCCAGGAGCTGCCCTGTCTCACCTGCTGCTGGGAGTGAGACACTAATTAACAGCCCTGCACATGTTGCACATTTTTGCTTGGCAATAAACTAAAAAATAAATTGCTTCATTTTACATTCAATTTCTCTAGTCTCCATACAACCTAAATATTCAACTTTCACAACAGCAACAATTTAATCAGGAGAACACTGAAAGCTAAAAACCAGTAAGTGTGGGGGAAGCTCTGGCCTCTTGAAAGTGGAGGGAGCTCAGGTACTCCTGAAAAAGGCACTGAACTGGGCCAAATGCATTTTAGCATTCCAATGAAGTCTCATTTAGCTATTTAAATAACACCTACATACTAATTAACTTCTCCAGCCTAAGCTGCACATTACTGAGGCTGTCATTTTGCTTTGGAAAAGGCTGTGCTTCACCCTGAAAGTTGTGAGTATCAAACTAGGCGGGACCATCATTTAAATTCATATTTATGTATTTCTTCCTCTGTCATCCAAGTGGTCAAACTCTCAAACAGCTGGAACGTCTTGCAAAGGGAGGAACACCTCTAAACTGCTGCTGAGTCAAATTAAACCCCAGCACTGTTCAAAAATCCCATTATTTCCTTTTGTAGGAGCTGAGCAGCTGATTAACACCCTCATAAAGCATCTTCTTTGAGGCTGACTGCAATTACAGAGCATTACAACACTTTTCCCTTCGGGCTGCACTGACACAGGATGGATTTGTAGTGTCTGTCTCTGGTTCTTTACCCTCTTTGCAGACAGATGACCCCAGAGGAGAAGGCAAAGCCCCCTGTGCTGCTGCCAGGAACAGCCATCCCAGTGCTCCCTGCTGGAGCTGCTGATTCCTGAGGGTCTCCCAGTGCTCCCTGCTGGAGCTGGTGATTTCTGAGGGTCTCCCAGTGCTCCCTGCTGGAGCTGCTGATTCCTGAGGGTCTCCCAGTGCTCCCTGCTGGAGCTGCTGATTCCTGAGGGTCTCCCAGTGCTCCCTGCTGGAGCTGCTGATTCCTGAGGGTCTCCCAGCCCCGCCATGGGAGGCTCATGGCGCTGTGGAGGGACACACAGGACTGGGAGTTCTGTGCCAGGAACAACACAAGCACTCTGCTTGTGAACTTCCTCAGTGCTCCCCTTCCCTGCAGCTCCCCCCCTCTCCCAGGAGCACTGGGTAAACACAGGCTCAGATGATTCAAAGCTTTGCAGGCTCACAGGGCTTGCTTGGCCTTTTATTCCTTCCAAGACTCACCTTTTTCCCCTTCCTTTGTGCTCTGGATGCGAGGAGGGACTGGAAATAGCAGAGGAGGGACTATGGGGACTCCCCAACATTGGGAGATGGATCTGAGAGTCACCCTGGGGCACCCAAACTGGCACCTGGAGGGAGCAGGGCATGGAAGGTCCTTCCAGGTGGCTTTCACAGAGCAGGGGAGGGAGCTGAATCAATCTGAGCTCATCCAAAGTCTTTCTAAGCCATGTCAGGATATCAAATATAGCCATGAAGTGCAGCCAAACTCCTCCAGTGTCCAGCTCATCCTGGCTGCTTCTAGAAAGGTCAAAATTATGGCAAATTAACTGTGCCACAGGCAGGATTTTTCACCAGCCTTTGCCTTACTGTGATAAAAAGGGCCTTAAAGCTCATCCAGTTCCATGGGCAGGGACACCTTCCACGGTCCCAGGCTGCTCCAAGCCCCATCCAGCCTGGCCTTGGACACTGCCAGGGATCCAGGGGCAGCCTCAGCTGCTCTGGGCACCCTGTGCCAAGGCCTGCCCACCCTGCCAGGGAACAATTCCTGCCCAATCTCCCATCCATCCCTGCCCTCTGGCAGTGGAAGCCATTCCCTGTGTCCTGTCCCTCCATCCCTTGTCCCCAGTCCCTCTCCAGCTCTCCTGGAGTCCCTTTAGGCCCTGCAAGGGGCTCTGAGCTCTCCCTGGATCCTTCCCTTCTCCAGGTGAACCCCCCCAGCTCTCTCAGAGCAGCCCTGGGAGCATCTGATCCCCATCATCTCTCAGCTCCATCCCAACAGCTGCGGCCTTGGCTGCTCTCACACGAGGAGCCTGCATGCATTTCAGACCTGGACTGCTGCTCCTCACCAGGATTCCTCATCCTAATTAAAACTTCATTTGTTCCCTGCAATCAAGCTGTACGTGTGGAGCTGAGCGTTGGGCCCAGAGGAGAGTGGGAGTTCACAGAGCTGAGGTGCAGGAGGGTGCTGGGAGCAGCAGGGGCAGCACTGACCTGTGAAGCCATTTCCCAGAATGGGGAATAGGGCTCTAATCCCTGTGGATTCTGGCTCATAATCACAGCCTGTGACAACAAAGGCAGTAAAACCAAATCCTTCCCTGTTTTATCCCTTCTACTCTGCATATATTCCACCCCACTGCTCCCACCTCCACCCCAGCACCACATCCTGATCCTGTCCCATTCTTACCACTGCTCCCCACCCTGGTCCTTCACCTGCACTCTGTGGTCCCAGCCTGGCCCTGCTTTTTTCTGGTCCCAGTTCAGCATTTCTGGGATCTTCCCAGAGCTTCCTGCAGCTGGGAATGTGAGGGGATACCGAGGCAAGGGATGAGACAAGCTCTTCTGGTCCCACATCCGTGGTCAGTGTCTGAAAACTGAGGGAACAAATGGGATTTGATTTCATTTAATAATTATTTTAGTTCATCTGCTGCCACTTTCTCTACCTGAGCCTGGGCACAGCTGTCAGTGCTGTGATGGGAACATGACAAATAACACATTACTTTCAGTAGTACCTGGAAATTTTGCCCAAAACTCTACATGCTGAAGTCTGGGGATCAGATTTTGGATTTATCACATGGAATTACCCCATCAATAACAGCACTTGCAGTGTTTTCCTGAACTGTTTTGGGTGGTCTCAGACCTGTGGTTTGTGCCAATATTTCTGCATGGGAACCCATCCTTAGGGACCAGCTGGGCAGCCTGTGCACTCACCAAGGCTTCAGAAACACAGGAATTGGGACTGAATCCCAGGATTATTGATGAAGTCACAACAGTGAGGTGTTGACCCTGCCTCGGCTGGAGGTGGCCCAGAGACTCTTTACCAATGCTGCCATCTAGAGAGAGACACTCCATCTCCAGAGTGGAAAATCCTCCAGAAAACCAGGATTTCAGAGCTTTTCTGCCTCAAGAACAGGGATTCAACCATCCCCCTTGTGCTGGGAGTCACCCTGGACACTGGGACATCACCCTGGACACTGGGACATCACCCTGGACACTGGTTCCTCCAGCTCCTGACCATGGCACCTCTGCTCGAGCAGCCAGGCTGGGACAAGGAGTTCCTGAGCACAGTTTGGGGCTGGGCTGAGCTCTGCTCTGGGCTGGGCTGTGGCTGCTCTTCCCAGGAGCTCTTGGGATGTGTTTCCATCTCTGTGCAGTGCAAACTGCGCCCAGAAATGAGATCCTGCCTTACGTAAAGGTTACAGCTGAGACATCTGGATCTCATCGGGCTCCTCCGGGACAGGAGTCCTGAGCTCTGGCCTGGAGAGAGGCAGAGAAAGAGCAGGAATAGTTTTTCATGCAAATCTCCATCTGCAGAGGGGCTGAGTCTCTGCAAACCCCTCCGTGGCCACGGCTTTGGCAAAGGCAGCCTGTCAATGCTGCACAGTCTGACCGTGCTCCCCTGTTCCTGCTCTGTCCCTGACCTGGAAGGGATCCACCAGGAAAGTGGATTTCCTGAGAAAATCAGGACTAACTGAACCTCAGGAGTCTCCCCTACCTGGAGCTGCACCACAGCCACTTTCCCTGCATGTGCTGTGCACTCAGGGGCGTGCTGGCACTGGGGCAGCTGCCAAGAGCTGCATCCTGCTCAGTGACCCAGCAGCCAAATCCACCCAGGCCTCCCCAAAGGGATCTCTGGCCAGCAGCCACAGAACCACACAACCATTTAGGCTGGAAAAGCCCTCTCAGACCATCGAGTCCAGCTGTTCCCCAGCACTGCAAATCCCACCACTAAACCATGTCCCCAAGTGCCACATCCACGTGGCTTTGGAACCCCTCCAGGGATGGGGACTCACCACTGCCCCGGGCAGCTGTGCCAGGGCTGGACAGCCCTTTTGGGGAAGAAATTTTCCCAAATCTCCAACCAAAACCTCCCATGGTGCAGCTTCCTCTTGCCAAGTGGCCAGTATCAGAGAGGAGCCTGATCCCCACCTGGTTCCAGCGTCCTGGCAGAGAGTTGTAGGAATATTTCCCCATGGCACAAAGCTCCAAATCCCATCAGCCAGAGAGGCAAGGGCTGCTCAGGCACAAATTGTCACAGGGGGAAACTTTGGGCTCTACTTTGCAGCGCCTGTAGGTGTGGTGGGAAGGAGCAGCTGGAGGAGCTGAGCCCAGATAAAGCCAGGAGAGCACAGGAAATTTTGCCTCTCATTCTGAAGGTGCTGAAAGAAGCTGGGAGCCCCAGGAGTGGAGAGCTGTGTGTCACCAGCGAGCTGTTAGCACCAGTCAGCACCAGGATGGGCAGAGAGCAGCTTTTAGCACAGTTTGACTGGAAAACACTCACAGTTCCATTAGGAGGAACCCGGGACTGACCTGCTTTAACAAGAGGCCAACCATAAACTCCGGGGCCACTTGTTCACACAATGCTTGAAAGGCAAATTAGAGCAGCCAAATTGGTTTTCTCCCACTAATCCCTGCTCCCTGGTTTAGTGCTCTGCAGCCAGCCACGAGGGAAACCTCTGGAACAATCCTGCCAAGGGAAGCACTGGGCAGAACAGGAGCACAGCATGGAAAACACAGCTCTCCCATCCTCAGGCTCTTCCGGGGTCCTACCTTGGCTTTTAGACTTATTTGCATCTGGTTTTTGAGGGCTTTTATCCACCCCACAGCAGAGCAGCTCCCCCAGGAGAACTGTCAGTGCAGGTGGAGCAGCAGAGACCCCTCACCTGTGCACAGGTGAGANCCTGCCCCAGTGCTCACTCCAGCACAGGCTGGCTCTATGTGATGACGGTGGGCCCGGAGCGGCCGGTCCTTTCGTGGAGCTGGGAAAGTTTCAGTGCAATGGAAATGAGAGGTGCCAGCATCACCTGCAGGGAGGAAAGAGAGGGCTCAGAACTGCAGAGCTGCACATGCAGCCTTCCCACACTGCATCCCTCAGCACCCAGGTCAGGCTGGGACACCCAAAGCTCAGCTCTCCTGACCAAAGGCCGCTTTGGGCTCACAGCCTGAGCTCTGGGACCAGGGATGCACTGCTCAGAGAAATCCCAAGCTCCAGTGGTGCTGCTGCCACCCTCCCTGTGCTGTATCCCAAACTCCACATCAGCACAGGACAGGTAAGTCCTAAGTTCCCCCCCACCCCCAGAATGGGGGATTTTCAGTCTTTTTGTTAATTATGGCGCAGTAAGTTAGGCACAAAGGGCCACAGAGTGTTTGCTGGGGAATACAGAATCAGTATTCCTGAGTTGGAAGGATCCCCAAGGATCATGCAGTCCAGCTGCTGGCCCTGCACAGACACCCTAGCAATCGCAGCCTGTCCCTGGGAGTGTTGTCCAAACACTTCTGGAGCTCTGGCAGCCTTGGGACTGTGCCCATTCCCTGGGGAGCCTCTTCAGTGTCCAACCATCTTCTGGGTGAAAAACCCCTTCCTGATATCCAGGCTAAACCTGAATATGAGAGAAGGATTATTTTCCTCCAGTGCCTACAAGAGCTCAGCAGCATTTGTAAATGATGCTGCAGAACATTTAGTGAACTCAGTGCAGAACAGGGCAGTCTCACCTTAGGTACAGCTGATCCTGTGATCCACTTTTTTTTTTTTTTAAAGCAGGCACAGGGGTAACACAGACAGGAAGACTGTGCTGTGGCAGAGGCAGCTGTGAGGGATTCCCAGAATACTTACACAGTGAGCTTTTTTTTAATAATCCTATTTATACTGGGATGAAAGATACAAACCTCTGGCTCCCAAAATTCCTGACACCTCCACACATCTCCAAGCAAAGCAGGGCTAAGAAAGGGCTGAGCTCAGGCAGCCAGCAGTGGCAGGAGTGAGGTGCAGCACCCACCTGTGGGTCTTGGTTGATCTTCTGAGCATCCTTCTCGTAGCTGTCGATGTAGAGGCGCACGGTGGCCCCGGCACTGCCGGTGCCGCTCAGCCGGAAGATGATGCGGGAGCCGTCGGAGAAGATGAGCCGCAGGCCCTGCTCAGGACACGGGAGGGAGGGAAGCTCTCAGCTCTGGGCTCATGGGTAGCTAAGGGGTTTTCCATGATCCCCATGATGCCTCAGGTTTGAGCTTTTCTATTTT
>VYZP01063768.1:0-16097 GCA_013400635.1 Hypocryptadius cinnamomeus
CATATTTGTTGTGGCTGCTTGGAGCAAAGATGACATGTCTGTGGGAAAAGAAGAAAAAGGCAATTATCCTAAATAAAAGAAACTATTAATGGGGTGTGTGTTCATTGTATGTGTACTATATAAAGCAGCTATGAATCCCAGGAAGATCAGAACTCACTAAATACACAGGAAATTGGTCTTCAAAAGGACAGGAACAATCCCAAGATCAAAATCTGTTGGAAAGGGCACAGATTTAGGTCAGGTGACTTTCTCCTTGGGAAGAGATGACACATTTGTCTAATTAAACATGGAACAAAACCATGTTACACTTTTTGAAAACGGGAGCTCAACAAACCTAAGTAATTTGCCAGTCGAGAGGAGGGAATAAAACTAGTTATAGGTGTGTCACGAGAAATGGAGTAGAAACCTCAAAAACAGCTAAGTAGCTGCATGATGGTCAGCAGATTACTTACCTAGGAAAGGAGGGGAAAAAATCTGTGGGTAAATTCTTGAGAAAAGCATGAATTATTGAGAAGTGATATATTGGATCAGAACTGCACAAAATATCAATCCTATTTTTTGGTATAGTTTTTTTCCTAAATAATGAACAACTGCAGATCTGCAATTAAATTTATTTTAACTATGACGTATCAAAGCACATTTACACCATGTGAAAGAGTCCTCCCAAATGAAAGGAAACATTAAAATTACATTAATAAATGCAAGCAAGTAAGAACTAATAATAAAAAAAGCCCCAGACAGCTCCAAATGATACCCAACACCCAACAAGAAAATTTCTAGAAAGAAATTACTTCATTCTTCTCAAAGTGTGAGTGACAGTTTATTCTAGGAGGATGGAAGTGTGATTCTCAGTTCTACCTGCCTGAAAGACTTCTGGCATGGCATGAAAGCCATCCATCAGTGAGTCAGACATACCCAGTTGATAGGAAAAAGGGGATACTGAAAGCAAAGTGAGGTACTTACACCCCTGACACTGAAAGCTGGCATCTTTTCAGGTATTCCTAATAAAAGCACTGGGTTTCTAGAAAGGATATAGTAGTCAGTGGTTTAAGCTTTTTGGAGCACCTACAGAAGCAGCCAAAGCTGGGACAGATGGGGCTCTGTAGCACAGCTCACAGGCCTTTATCCTGTGCTGAAAGGTCACTCCTTCTCCAAACTCTCTCCAAGCTCTCCTTTCTTGGCTTCTCTCTTCAACTAACCCTCATTACACATCTGTTCTCATTTACTCTATCCTCTTTTCACCTTTCTTTTCAATACAGTTCATTCATTCTCCACTCAATGCTCACTTTGCAGACAATCACAAGAGCAAGTTGTAACAGCAGTAGTACTGCACATCTGCAAGTAAAAGAGTACAATGCTGTTGTGGTTTAACCAGAGCTGATAAAAAGAGCCAAAAGAGAGGAATTTGGCTCCACAAGACTAGTGTAGCCAAGGAGTTCTCCTTAAGGGTTATAAACAAAGTGCACTACTCACTTAACTGTACTTAAAGAAATGTGTTGAACTGTAATTGCTGTGAGACACACACCGCAATTCAACTGACCAGTCAGGTGCAAAAATAGGGTGCCTTAGACAGCAGGTCAATAAACTTTTAGCCTCACCTGTAAAACTTCCTTCCTGGCAAGCCCAGAGGATCAGTGAAAGCTCTTTCTATCAACATCAGCTGATCATTGATGATGCGCACTGCAACTGAACTGCAGCAGAGGGAGACAGAAATGTCACACAGCAGGGAAACATGACCTCCCAGTTTCATTTAAAACACTTTTCTTCTTTTTTTTTTTTGATAGAAAAAGAAAAAAAGACAAGTGTGGTCTACAGTTTACAAAAAAAGGTGAGGTTTTGCAAGTGGAGATTCTGAATCCATGTTATAGTAATGAATTGATATTTCTGTGTTAGAAAACAACATTTCACATTATGCAAAATAAAATGGGAAACTTTCTGAGGGTGTCAGATACTTGCTTAGTATTAAATGGCATGGGAAAGATGCCACTTAAGAGAATGGAGAAGAAGACGGGGATTTACACAGGTGTAGATAGCTAAATTTTGGTGTTCACCCATAAGCCAAAAGTCAATAGTCCTGGTCTAATCTATACAGTAACATAATAAGGATGGGATTCAGCTGCTTAAACACAACTGGTACCATATGTGCCCTGCAGTCACTGCACTCAGAGGGGACAGCAGTCCTGCAGTGGCTTTAGGCTGTCAAGCATCATATGGATATCTCAGATATTCTGAAGCATCATCCTCTGTCTTTGAAGTGTGCTGAAAGTAAAAATTCTGGCATCACCTACAACACTCAAGTGTAGGTGTCTAAACAAAGATCTCAGTCCAACTCTAACTTTCATTGCTACCTGCCTTTCCATGTATTGCAATAATTTTAATGACGACCTGATACTAGCAATAAGCTCTACAGCTCATACTATCAATCACAGGAAACATTCCTGTATATGCTAATTCATAGTTAAAGATACTGCCTGTCTCAGGATTCAAAGCTGTGTTCTGCACTCATCAGAGAGAATTCTTGTGTAGTATAAGAAATAAAGAACTGCCACTCTGGGTACCTAAGGCCAACCAGGACATAAATATATACATATCTATATATCTCTACACACATATATAAAAAACTCTTTTTTTTCTGACTTACTCTTTCTTGTCTACTTGTTCAAGTCTTGTATGAAATTCAGCAGCAGCCTTTGAGAAGTTCACCACAGCAGAAAAAAGAGGATCTAGGAATGGAAGAACATGAACAACTTCAAAGTATTCACTAAGCCAAATATACCTTTCAGTTGCCCAGTGGGAGAAGAACTACATTTGTCTTGCTGATATAATAGCATTAATTTTGTCATTTTTACATAATTGATTGGTTTCCCTAGTGCAGACTTTAAAGAGCTGCACTACTAGCAAATACTTTTTGCAATGAGACCAACAGTAAAGCAGAATGCTTGGGATAGCTTTCACAACCATTCATCTTCCCTCTGCCTTGCAAGCAAAAAACTGGCTGTCATTGCAAACTGAGAGCTCTGCAGTTTCCTGTTTAACAAATGCACTGCAGTGTTCAGGTATAAAAAGCCTGACTTCCATCAGAAATACCAGCTGTTCCAGAAGGCTGTGGAAGAACAGCAGAATATTGCTTGAGGAGAAAGATGTCCCATTCACAGCACAACAGGAGAGTGTGATACGTGCTCTGAGCAGTGTGAGGTGAGGCACAAAGGGCACAGCTGTCCTGGCACACAGGACAGACACAGCAGGTTAAAGCAGCCAAGTCCTGGCTTGCTGCATGCTGGAATCGCAGCACAGGAGGTGCCTATGCCATGTTCTCCCATGCTGTCCCCCAGCACTGCCACTCAGACGCCAGGGGATTGCCTGACTGTGTGCAGGCAGGTGGGCAGGAATGGATGCTGCTCTTCCCAGCCCAGTACGTCCGAGACATGTGGAATAACTTAGTTAGAGAAGCAGCAGGCTTCTCTTTTAATGGCAGTAGCAGCTGTGATGTGGAAGGCTCTATTTAATACAGACCTGGGAAAAGTATTGATTTATGCAAGTAATTTTTGTAGAATAAATCACAGGTGGATGTTACGACGCCAACTTCTGGCCCCACCTCAATTAGAAAGTTTAAAACTTGTAAATTTTGCCCACAGTTTCAGAAAACTTTGGCTAAACCAGAGTATCCTCTCTTCAGCTGTGCATGAAGATGGGACATGCGATTAGATCATCCCCTAAATCCAGTCCTCTGTTGACAACTATTATCCCTTCACTCTTTATAGATTTATCATCCGATTTCACGTGACAGGCTTTCTGTTCCCAGGCCTCCTATTGAAAGCTGTTCCTCAGACTCATTTGCTCTCCTATTTCTAGCAAACTTATTTATTCATCACAAGCCTACACTTGCTTCATTTTTGTCTTATTGCTGTTGCTTAGTTGGTGCAATTGGAGGCACAGATTTTATGTATGCAAGCTGTTTACAGACTGCAGCTCAGAGGGACACGTCACCTTGTGAGGGTGAGAATTCACACTTGTCCACAACCCTGTGGCGAGAGCTCTAAGTTTGCCATGGGCAGAGTCCTGCCCTGCTGACATCATGACCATATCATAGCAAGAGATTGTATTTCAGAAGCAGTAGGAGGGGATTTAAGAGAGAAAAAAAAAAAAAAACCAAACGAACAACAAAAAAAGGACCATCTGAAGAATAATGTAAGAAACTTTGTGTTCATGTTCACTAGCTCTTCAGTTGGTTATTTTAGAAAACATCACATTTCTTTTTTCCCCATTTGAAAACATTATTTCTTGATAGCATATGACTACAAGCACAAATTTTATGAAAAAAAGGTTCCAGCCTTCGTTGCTACAGATGAACAGCTAAAATGTGAATCGAAATGCAAATAAGAGCCTTAATCTATTATTTTAAAGGAAAATTATATGATTTAGTCAAGCTTAATCAACAATTTTCTGACATTCACTGTTGACAATAAGCAATGCTATGAAAATGCTGAGTGAAATTAACTTTCATTTTCACAGCATTGTAAAACCTACCTATGTTATTTAATGTACTCTGGTGCAATACAATAAATAAAAAATTAGAAATTTTAGCTTCATTCAAGAAATAATTTGAAATTCATCAGGCGTCAGAGAATAGCCATGAAAATAATGATAAGACCGAAAAACATGCTTCATAAAAAAAATAGTTAAAATGACACATTTATGAAGTTATTAAGGAGAGGTCTCAGTGTTATTTGGGTGAAAAAAAAAGCTAAAAATAGAAGACTGCTTCTAGAATCTAGAAATGAGAATAGATGCATTGGTCAGGAGGTAGTTCGTGCAACTTTTAATCTGAAAATAGACAGAAACTCAAACAATGAAAATAAATTTTTTCACAGATATTTTGATAGATGTTCTGCTACTGCGAAAAACAAAAAAGTAGATTTGATCTTACAAGACATGCTGCAGTCAACACTAGAACATATTGAAGTAACTCTTGGTGGTTTACAGAATCTCAGATGATCCATCACACAAGACTCTTCCGCTGTCTGAAGAGGCCTTTTTACAAAAAAAGGGTGAATTTCAAAATAGTCAACAATTTTTCACCTAAACAATTTCATGACATTTTAAACGTAATTTTTAATTCCCCCCACATGTGGGTTCAATTTGAGTTACTTAAAATATTTCACATACCCCAAACGAGGACTGCATCTCCAAAAGGTGATTTGTATCTCTAAATCATGGGTTCATCAGATAGCAAGTGAATTAGGACTGACTGAAAAATCTCCTTTGTGGAGAAACACAAGGAGTGATCAAGGCAAGAAGAAAAAAAGAAGAAAAAATGAGGAGACTGAAAATGACTGTGGAAGCTATCCCAGCCTGGGATCCTGAGCACTCTTTGCTTTAGACCTGTTTTATGGGCTCTGAAACAATGTGCTCAGGTGCTCAGCAAATAGATGTATTCATGCAGGAGAGCTGGAAAAGTGCTCCTGTGGCTTAAAAATGGCAACCAGGCACTGAGAGAGGTAGTGGAGCTCCCCAGGGTCAGATGAAGCTTTGGATGAAGAAGCACGGACACCTGTGTCCCTCAATTTCAAAGCAGTTGCCATAAGCACTTGACTTGTCCTTTTTTAAGCAAGGAAGTGAGGACCAGTGTAGGACAAAGATACTTCTTTGTCCTACATTTGAGGTCCTTGACTGCCCGTGAGCACTGTAATAATGCCTGTAATTAACAATATGCATGAAAATTCTTATAACCTTAGTAATTGGCCAGCACTGAACCCACCACACCCTCTTATCAAGACAATAATGTGTTAGACCTGTCTTTTGTTTAGGAAAGAAAAAAAAAAATAAAGGCACTTTGCTGTGATGGCAAAATTCAAACAGGAAAGAAAGGAATTAATTTGCAGAGCTATGACAGATGTAACATGTCCCTGCACGATTCTAATTAATGCACATAATGCACAGTCCTGTGGCTGTTACTCACCAAAAGATACTTTGTAAAGTTTCAGCTGTTCTTCATGCTTCTTGGCTAATTTATAAATTCTGTTGCTGTATCCTTTTAAGGCTTCTCCATAGTCTCTAGAGTCAAATGGAATGACCTGGGAATCTGCCAGTTCATAAACCAGTTTGCCTCGTAACTGGGCAATCGTTAGCTGTTTCTTGAAGGTGGGGTCATAAAATTTTTCCACTAGCTCAAATGTCTCATACACAGTGTGATAAACAGGATAATTGCTGAATTTGTCTGCTTTCTGAAAAAGAGCAAGCAAATTTGTCAATGCCCTGTATTCTGACTGCAGTTAAAAGATGTATTGATCCCTTTACAGCTCTGATGTTTTGTTTGGTTTCCAAATCAAAAAAGGTATTTGCTACAAAACACAATTTAATATCCTTCATTTGCATGTGTTTGAATTAAAAAATTAAACCAATCTGAATTCATGGACTGTTGCACAGGATTAGGTGAGCAGGCTTCCTTCTGTCTACCTACACAGACCTGCTTTCAGTTCCATTGCACAGAGGTGGCCTTCTCCAAGAGTGAAAACAGTTTAGAGTTTGGATAGCAAAAGTCCTCAATCACAGCCCCTTTTTACCTTCTGAACACAGCTATGGAAGATTTGTATATTAAGGGGACTATTAATAGCATGGTGGAACAAACTATCCACCTTCAATCAGACTCTATAAATACCTCTCTGTGAACCTGACATCCTATAGAATATACACATCACTGTAACATGTTTTATTCTCCAAATATTTAGGTTTCTTGCTAAATTAAGAAACATCACTGTACACAAACTAGTCAAAGATGCTTTGAAGCTTTTTTATTAATTATGAATAAATGTTTTTAACAGGAGGACTGCTCAGCACTATCAAACTTCTTCAAGCAGTCTGTCAGACTCACCCTGTTCTTGGTGTAACGAGCTCTGCCTGATGCAATTCCCAGTCGCTGGAAGTAAGCTTCAAAATCACTGCCTGACCCCAGTTTATTTATTCTGCATGCAGAAAAGACAACATCTTAGTGAGAGCACTTACTGAACAGTATGGTACTAATTTATGCAAAATGCAGATTTTTCAGAGAAATTGAGGTCAGTTCTTCTGAAGGGCACATCAGGGAGACACTAGTGAGATCAAAGACCAGATGAATGGCAAGCTTAATTACTTAACTGATTTTATTCCAACACTCTGATTAGTATCCGATATTGCTAGGAAGATCTTTTAATTGTAGCAATCCTAATTGTGGCAGTGATGACATTAAAAATACAAACACTTTATGCACAGGAGCCATAAAATTGTATCAGCCATGTCTCTGCCGTCTTAAAACATCAATCATCTATTTCCAAACTAATAGGAATTGGGCAACAGTATGTGTAAAGACAGATGTGTTTGTGTACTTGGCACATTCCGCAGCAGAATCCAAGACCGATAAATAATTCCCACTGCGAAAGGCACGGGCGGCACTCGGCACCTGCGGGCCGCCGCTGCCATCTGATGGGGAGCTGCGGCGTGGCAGGGGCGAGGAGACGGCAGAAGGCAGACACAGCATCCGAAGTATTTTCAAATATGTACGTTTGAAGTTAAGTTTCAGGTTTATATGTATGGCCTGATGAATAATTAGTGTTTCTCAGCTAAAAAATAAAATAAAAAAATTTTAAAAAACCCAAACAAAACAAACCCAAAGTTTCTTCTGTTTCCAGCTGAAATTAGTGTACATTTCTGCAAGGAATTATGTGCATCAACTAAGAAAGATCAAATCTGGCTGCTTTTTCAAAAGGAAGAAATCTCAGTGGGTCTAGTGAATCCAGAAACATGCAGAAGATTTCTGTCAAACCACAAAAAGAGACAGTTCTGTTTACCTTATGTCAGTAACACCACACTGTGAATAAGATTTAGGCTTTCTGAGTCACAGGTGGAAAGAGTGTTTTGGAGTTGTAATACCTTCAAATAGGAAGTGTTAATACACTCATATATAGATATGTAATGTAATACATTTACATTCATTGTATAAACAAGAAATAATTATCTCAAGCTTTTTAATTACTGCTCTAGGCAGCTTCTTTCAACTGTTTGCTTATCCTAACAATTTTGGTTTTCTCTTATCTAGTAGGTGACTAAACTATGTTTTGAACTCTTTCTCCAGCCTGCTTTTTTTTTTTAATGCTTTCCAAATTGCTTTTCTACTAATAAAAAGGTCTTTAGAAAGTGTAAAGTTTCATTTCACCCCAGGAATAATGTCACCATCATTAAATAAAAATAATACAATTTCATTTTATTTTACTATTAAAAATATTGCTAGAGGATCACCTTGTGCTAAAAGGTTTTGTATTGCTGCCATAAATAGCACATCTCAAAAAATTCTAGTGAGTAGCCTGCCATGATATGATTAAAATATTGGGGTAAAAAACCCCGAAACATATTAACAACTTACCTGGGATAGTTGCTATTTTCGGATGCAGGATCTTTCTCAAGCCAGCTCTCATAAAGAGATTTATTTTCATAACCCTCATCAGGGCTTAAAATCTGGAGAGGGAAATACGATAAACTCATTGGCACCTCTAACTTGATTCATTATCAAAGGAGATCTTTGCAGCTCCCTGCTTTGTTCTTAACCAGCAGTGCTGCTGCATGCAGGGAAGTGAATATTGACATTTGTTGCACACATTTATGCATTCCCAAACAAGGAAAGCATCTCACAGGCACTTGGAACCAACCACAGACAGTAGGAAAGAATAGGTTAAAAGGATACTACCAGGAGCTCATCTACTACAGGGGGAATGTGCATGTACACACACAACAGCGTATATAATACTATGGGACTCCTCCAGAAACTAGAACCTGCTTTCCTTTCAGCAGGCATGGGGAGATGACAACCACATCATGGTTTGCCCTGCACAGCAGCAACATTCTCTCAACAAGGCTAAACCTAAAATTTTACTGCTTGTTCTGTAGGAAACGTACAAAAGAATTATAGCAGTTCCAAGGGAACTCAACCAAGCCCGGAGAATCATTGTGCAAGACACTGTATGTACAAATGTAGGTCTCACCCTCACCACAAAAAAAACCCCAAAGGCTCTGTAACCAGGATGGAAAAGGTAAGTATTAGTGTTGTCATCATTCTGCCAGCAAAACCATGAAAGAGTATAAAATAAGTTGAAGAAAGCTCATAGAAAATCTGTGTCAGAGTAGGCAGAGTAGAAATAAGTCAAGACTCCAACCTTGGTCTCCACCTACACTTACACAACCTTTAATAGACATGGTCCTTTAAGTATAAGATCGGTTATGATGTGCAAGAGGATTCGATTTTTTTTTTCCCAAAATACAAAGCATAAATGTTCACGGACACTTACATGGTCCCACCATGTTGTCAAGACTTAAATTCGACTTTGAAAAACATACAGACTCCAAACTGAAATTACAAAGAGTTCTGACCTCTGAGATTCTGTCAGCAGCTAGCAGGAAAATAACAACTTTGTGAAATAGCTGCTGTCATTTTCAGGGTACTCTGGTCAAGTCCTAGAGCTAAAGTGAAAACTTCACATTAATAAGAGCAAGCTGAACTCTGACATGTGGGAGCAAAAGCACTCTATGCTCTGGCAAAGATGTTATTCTAACAGCTTTGGTCATGTGAAAAACATTGGTCAGCTTTTTCATACAATACTGAGAGCATGGTAAAATATATTTGCCCTTACTTAGATCCAAATCTAGGATCAGCATAAGCTTCCTGCTAACTCAAGAGAAGATGAAGAATTCTCTAAATATAAATGCAAAAGAAGCAGTGATAATCACAGGGGAATTGGAGTTGAACTATTGCAGACACCATTTGGTAGTATCCAAATGTTTAAACCCTGGCAGTAAAGCAGGGCCAAAAAGACAGTCAACAGATCAATGTCTCATCTGTAGCTGGACCACACTTAAATGCAGAGCTCCCTGAAAGAAAACACTTGGTGTGTACACTACACTTCTTTCTGGTGAGAACTGGCCCACTAAAAAACAAGAAGAGCAAAGAGAACTTTGGATGTTGGATAACTGGATGTTGGACACCTTAACATGAACAGAAATAACTCTCCTTGGGACAGGCATAATCAGGCTGCCAGGTTTTCTACTGTTTACATCATGCTTCTACTGTTAAAAGCTAAAATAACAGTCAGTATGACATTTATTTTTACAAGTCAGTCTCAAGTACTTTGCATGGTACTTTAATGGAAGTTTTCTACTCAAACCAGCAATAGCTGAATAGTTGACTTAAGATCAGAGCTAGGTACTATTTTTAGCCCAGAGCACTTTTTTGTAACTTTGTTTATCTTTTACAGTGAAATGTCTTCCTGAGTTAGTGGCTTACTGCAGACAGAAAGTAAATTATTTTATCAAGGGCCCTGCAGCACTAAGGACATGAAAATTTTTATAGACAAAAGAGAATGCTCTTCAGTGTGCCAAGTGTCAGAGCTAATAATTGAACAGCACAACTTCTTCCCTTTACAAGGATGAAAGATTAAGATAGAACTGATAGGAAAATAAAATGTAGAAAAGAAAGGAAAATCATGGAAATAGCACAGATAAACTTCCCCAGATCTAAACCATGGCATTTCAGGTGGTAAAAGTGTACTGTGTTTGAAAATAACTTGGGATGAATGCATCTAGCAGGATGGCAGATCAGTACCTGGAGTCATCCTGCCATTACAGGGCAGATTTTTACACTGGACCAAGTGACCTGAGTTCCGTCAAGGTCAGGGGGGAAAATAGTTTGAGTTCAGTACATGCAAAGGTAGACAACCACATTTGGTCAAACCAATCTCATCCTAAAGGCACCGATTTGTACCCGATGCCTTTACAGGGAACCTGTGTTGCTGAAGTCAAACAGAGCTGTCTTCTGTTAGTTGAGATGAATCCTCATCTGAGGATGGTGGTAATGGCTCATGACAGGAGCCTAATCTGGTTAACTCACATGGAAAATAAAGTTCCATGCTTTAATGGATCACAACCTTTCAGCCTTATGATAATGTATCCTGAGAGGTGAAAGTCAAGGAGTCATGGTTAGAACACTTGAAATAATGCAAATCCACACATTAGACCTGTTAAAAAACCTTCTTAATCCTTCAATATTTATCACCTATTTCAGGGGCTCAGTGAGATATGGAGGAGATTCAGGGCAACAGACGGAGAGAAAATGGTAGCCAGCCAACGTCAAAAATATTTCCCTTCAATGTTTATAACTTTAGAGAATTGATCTTGCTCAAGCATTTTGCTTTTATTATTTTTACTGTATGTTGCAAATAAGATTCCACTTATGTCAGTGGCACATGTCAATCCTTTTAAGAATACTGAGGAGTTGTGAGCATGGACTGTGTATTGATGGTGGGATGTTTTGCTATTGATTTTGGTGGGATCAAGATTCCTCTAGCACAGCAATAAAAAAAGTCTGGTATTATTCAATAGTCCAACTTTATCAAAATAAACTTGGAGTCTTCCTTATTCTTAGAAAGGCAGAAAATAGATGGATTCTGTACCTCTTTTGTCAGATTATACACCAGTTTGTAGAGAAGAGGGGTACAGTCAACTCTTAATGTGTAGTTACCTGAAAATAAAACAAAAACATGGAAATTTTTCCTTCATGTACTAGTGGCATTGTCTTCTTAATGGATTAAACCCTGCAGTCCTTTCTTAGATAAACTTTTTGACTAAGACAAGAATTTAGATCTTGCCTCAGAATATATACAGCAATAGACTGCATGGTCTCACTTTGTAAACTACTGCCACTACAAGGCAATCAAGTATTGGCTATAGTAAACCTACAGTAATGTAATTAAGCCTTCCCACAGCTCTAAAGTATGCCTAATTATCCCTCATTAGCTACAAGCCCTTGTCACTCATATGCTTCCCAAAGATTTTGTTGAACAGAAAGCAGAAAGTAAGATGATGGAAAAAATACCAGATAATGTTAATGATGTTTCCAAGGAGAGTCTGTATGTGAAAACTGGAAATTCAAGCCACAAAAGTGCTCAAAACAATGACTTGCTTTGCTTCCTTTCATTGCTATAGGACAATAAATAGAAATAATTCATTGCCCAAAAAGTGGTATAAGAAGTGCTGTGGAGAACATATGATGATAAACAAAATAATTTTCAGAGCACATGAATGCTATGAATCTACAGGGGATTTTACTGCTCAGGTGAGAGATGTCCAAGATACTCAAGCCAGTGCACTGAACATGGTGTTCTTTCCCTTATTACACACTTCCAGCTGTTTTGCTTTCACGTTTTCTTTAATGCATAAAGCAAGAAACATGTTTGAATAATCAAGATTTAGAAGAAAATTGTTAAGGCAGCAGCATGTTGGCTGCAAACCAACTAAAAAATATGTGTTAAAATCCATGGTGAGAATATGAAGCAGTTGTAAAGCTATTATTTAATTTGTGAGATTTTCTAGGTGTGAAATTCTGCTCTACTTTTTACACAGCATGTAGGCAGCATAAATGAAGGAACAGCTCTAACCCTCCTTATTCCCCAGCTCCAACTGAGCATTTAGAAACTGGGTTTGGCTTTTCTTTCTTTCTAATCCTTTTGTGACAGACAAAATTTTCAGCTGACAGGAATAAAGAGAGTTCCTAAATATGCCTGTAGATATCAATTTTATTCACACCCAGGAAGCCCAAATAAGTTGGATTTGACATGGGAAGAGTTATGTCCTGAGTAACTGAGGTTATGAAGAAGAGCAGCTTCACAGGACTCTTCTGACTGTTATTCCAGCACAGAAAACAGTAAAAAAGGTCTTTCTGTAATAAAGTGCAGCATAATTTCAGAAGGATTTTGTGATATAGATCATAGTGTTGGGCCCTGTCAAAAAAACAGGCTAGTTTCTAAGCACCACTCCTGAATGGCATATTCTTCTCATAATCTGAAGGACACAGTAAGTTGGGTAATGGTGGATAAGGTTTTTTTGTGAAACACTTTTCGGTGTTCGTTTTTTTAAAAACGTCCTGCTGTAATAAATATGTAACCCCCTGCCCCTGGCAATGAACAAACATGAGCACACTGGCTGAAAGCACCAAAGCATCTCCCACCCCCGTAAAGTGTAAGCCTGAGGTCTTACCATCATAATAATTTATTGTCTCAAAATATTATAATGCCACAGGGAAAGGAGCTGGAGCTGTGACCATAACAAGGACCAGACTGTCATATATTAAAACTACAATTGTAAATTAAAGTTAATGCAGTTAAGAGACAATTTAACGTAGAGAATGCTCAGTTCATTAGCACAGAATAATAAACTCCTCCAGAGGAGACATTCTGGACTCAGACACATGGACTGCAGCTTATGGATAGCACTACTTACAAAAGAAAGCAACATGAAAACTTAAATTGTTCTCTTCTCTCTCCTCTTAATTCAGTATTTGCTACACTTATTCTGTACACCACAATACCTATCTCATGCAGAAAATAATTCACAGAGAACTAAAAAAAAATCACACCTGTAAAGTCAGATAAAGTTTAAAATAAAAGACCCACCTTCTATAGAAGAATCTGCGTTGATATAAGCGACTGCCCGTTCCTGAAGGACCTTGGCATTTTCCTAGGGTTGTAAATGTACAGTTCTTACTTCCAATTAGTGGCATTTAGTCAAGAGCATGTCAAGTGCACTGTTTTTTAGAGTATTACTGTTAAGATGTCAGTCAGGATAATTACTACTGTGTACCTTATTAATTATATTGTTTGAGGATGGATAAACGTTCTGGGCATATGAAATTCATTATTCCTTTCTGGGACTTATTTGTTGTGGAAAACATCCACAAAGTGTAGGTGCTGCCTGCTGCATCACACAAGAGCAAAATGGAGCAGGAAAATTATTGAATAGAATTGTAACACAGTAAAATTAGGTTATGACATGCATTTTAGCTCTGCACTTCACGACTTTCTGAACATGGTACATGTGACTGTGAGGTCAGCCGGAATTCCTCCACGCTTTTAAACCCTGGTTTTCCATATGTGCTCCCAGCACTGAACTCAATTTTAACACTGATAAACCAAGCACTCCTGCCATATCTACAATCTTCCATTTCAAAATGGGAAAAGTCAAAGAACTGAAATTTGCTACTAAAATGCATTTGACTGACTATTCTGAGTTCACTAAGCATTGCTTTCCTGCTAAATATATGCAGATATCTTGTTTATTTTTTTTTTCAAACTGGTAATTATGTTTGAAATTGATATTCTAATTAGTAAGTGGTATTTCGTGAGATTTTGGCTGTGTGACAGATATTTTAATTAGGTTAACAATTGTTACTTGATTCATTCAATTTATAACCCAACTAATAATTTGTAAGTCATGTGAACTAAAAATTTAATTGGTAATTGATAACTACATAATGAAATTAACATCATAAAAAAAATAATAAAAACCAGGAGGGGAGATCCTGCAAAAGAATATGATGGGAGGGAGCAAGACTGTACTTGCCTATACGGGGCCTTGCATATATGCAAAATCATATTTGCAGCATAAATAAATTCCTTTGTTTATGAGCAATGGAGATTATCTGTGTAGCAAAAGGATGTTGCCACATCTGAATTCCTTCTGTTACACAGAAGATGGTGAATATCATGGGTTAATTTTCCTCGAGATTTAATACATGACAGATCTGGCAGCTGCAGAGAAGAGGAATGTAAGCTGTGAGGAATGTCTCTAGAGAAACTGAATCTAATTTAGGTCTAAAAGAGTAGTAATGCACACCACCAAGATGAAGCAAGGAAAAAATAATATTAAAAGACATGTTCAAATATGAACTGTGCTTACAGTTTTCTAACCTTTTACAGTTGCTATTTCATGAAATAATGAATGATAGATTACTAGATACAAATTATTACAGAACACTAGTAGCAATATTTAACAAATAGAACATAAGAAAACTCCCTAATTTATCAATGACTTGTTCAAGAGAAATTGATTTTTTAAGTATCATTGTTTCATATTCCTCATAATGAAAACAATTGTGTATTTTTTTTTCTTGACAGCACCTATATGTATGCAGAGATACACAGACAAAGAAATAACAAGTAAAGTTTTACATACAGCATATTTTTGCCACCAGTGGAGTTCAGGAGAGATGAAAATTTAATGCCAACTATTTAAAATTTCTCAGTAAATGATTTAAAATAATTTAAATTACTTTTTCTTCATGTTTCATAAACCAGCAGTAAGATAAAGACATCGTTACAGCTGGAAACCAAACAGTTTATGGGTGAAAAAAAATAGTGCTAATCTGAAGGAATAGAAATCTCAGCTTTGTTAACAGAAGAGTGATGGAATCCCCTTGGTGTTTGGGAGTATTTTTCTGGGTTTGTTACCTCCTCTGACATGTGCCATTTTGCTATGTAATTTTGTAATTTGCTCAAATACATGCTGATAAACTAAACTAAAAGGACTATTTTTTTTTTATTTTATAGATTCTGAAAGCTCTATCCACACAGCTAAATATTAACTTGTAAATAAAATTCTAATAGAATAATAAGACATTTCTGTTAAACTATTCAGTACTAATAAATTGACATAGTCCAGCAGAAATATGTTTCATCAGGCAATTTTCTTCCTGCTCTAGTTCTAATTTGGATTTTGCAGACAAAGCAATGAAAGCTCTCGTAAGACCTATATTTCTTATTGGGGTTGAACAAATCCACTAAGAAATGAACATGTCCAACAGGAAAAGGAAGATATAAGTATTCAGAACCTCACTTCTGAATTTGCCAACATTCTTCTTTCAGGCAGGTATATAGTCAGGGATCCCCCTACAGAATTAATTGACTGTCCTGCCCCTGAGACTCTGCAATGCTGGAATTCACAGGAATTTTGTTCTATTCACTCATAGATTATCTATTCTTTCATTTGCCCAGTAGGATTGATTTTCATACAAAGGCTTGGCATGCTTATGGATCAGAGGTTCGGAATCTGGACTTGAATTTATAGAAACGAAGGAATTTCTCAAATAGAAAGTTAGACCAATCTGGGTCAAATAAAATGCTATCATTCTGTTAAATGACGAGATAAATTTCCACACAGAGACCACTGTGGGATATTAGCTTTGAATCAAAGTAGATTTTTAAATCTTAGAAGAGTTAGTGCACTTATGTTGTAAGAAGCTAGCT
>VYZP01063769.1:0-76613 GCA_013400635.1 Hypocryptadius cinnamomeus
GCAAAGAGAGCAAGCAGCTGCCCCACTGCTGCTGCTCTGTTTTCAGCACGGCTCGAGCCTCCCTAATCCCTTCGGATTTTGTATCTACCAAAACAGCTTGGGCCCATCAGTAAATTGCAGTGGCATATGGTCCAGGTTTATGAGTAATCTGGCACACGCTGAAGGCAAGGAGGACGTCATCCTTCAGCAAATACAGAAAATATTGGGGGGGAGGTTATGACTGTATTTAATATAGTTGATGAGAAAGCTGTGAGAAATGTTTACCTTTGAAGCCAGTCCTGTTTCAACTTCAGCTGCTGGGAGAAGCCTCTGTGTAACACAAAACAAATAGAAGTAACAGGGAAGTCTCGTTGGTCCTGCAAAGGTTTTGTCACTTAAATATCCCATGGGAGTGTGTGGGGATGGAGGGGAAAGCAGGCAGCTGGTGCCACCAGCCACCCTGTATACAACCAATGCCACATCAGCCACTTGGAATAGTCCTCATCACCTCCCTGCAAGTGAATTTCCTCTAGTTGGTGCATATGTCAGAGGCACAGCTTCATGCCTGAAGAGAAGAGGGAAGTGCAGTTTTTGCAGCTCTGGGAGGAGGAGCCTGGTCATGGACACCTTGGTGGTCCTGGCCTTGTTGTAGTGGCAGTGGATGTCCCAGCATGCTTTCCAGATGTTCTCTGAGGACACAAGAATCACCTCCCAGTGTCAGAGTACTCAGCATTGGCTTCATCAGGGCAATTCACCAGAGGAATGTCCAGGTCCTGGCAGAGGAGCCCTCTGTGCATTCCTGTCCTGGCAGGGAGATGAAGCTGTGGATGTTTTGAGCTGCACCGGCTAGTGTGACAGCCCTTCTCTAAGGGCTGGGAACATCCCTGGGCTCAGCTGACATCCCCCAGAGACATCTGTGTGAGAACTGGGACATCTCTGTCCCAGCAGAGATGGGAGCAGGAGGACATGAGATTGGAAGGGACTGTGTTGGGTATAACGCTGCAGCATCACTGTGAGAGCGTTTCCTTGGCCCCTGATTTGCTCTCTGTGGCTCAGACCAGCAATGCTGCTTTTCACTCCAGCTGGGACGAGAGCTAGGAGTTCCTCTTCTCTCCTCCCTGCTCAGCTGCTGTGGGCTCTGGAGCCCCATTCCGCAGAGAGCTTGAACTTCCTTTCACTCCTCCAAAAATCCATGTTTCTTCAATGTGTTTGGAAGCCCAGCTACAGGAACCTCACTCTCTCACAGCCTCCCTACGCTGTGTAATGCTTTGGCAACACTAAATGTTTTCTTTGGTTGCATAGACGTGGCTGTGACATTCAAGGGGGAGTCATCTCCAAGAGGAGGTGCACACGTCCTGTCCTGTGGCCTGGTCGGCAGCATGGGCAAGGAGAACACAGCTGGCTCTGAATGCCACTCTTTTGCTGCCAGCTGCCACTTGGAAGCACCCCAAACTTCAAGGAAGGTTTCGCCTCTTTAATTCAAGAAAAGGCCTCAAACAGCTCACAAATAACTTAAACCTCGAGCTTTTAAAATGTTAAACAGAGCCTTTGGGACGTATTTGTTCAAATCTTACATATCTCGGTGGCTCAGATTTTTAGCCCTTTGCTGCAAGCTTTGAAGCAACACAGTGTGTAGTTTAAAAGGAGCTTTGCTTTTTAAGCGGGAGCTGATTTTTTAAGGCTGGGAATTGTGGGGTTTGTGTTTTTGTTTTGCATAGTCCAATTTTGCATTCTGGAAACGAAAGAAAATGTCTCGTGTAAAAGGGTGGGATGCAGACCATGTGATCTCAGCAGTAAGATGGAGCAGGGTGCATTGTTCCAGTGGGCGTGGTGTCTTCTGTGGGATCACGCTGAGACATTCTGCCACTGCTGGGGCAAGTTGCTGGAGCCAGGAGCAGAAGTTTCCTGCAGTCCCTGCAAATCCAAGGGCGTCTGCTCACAGTTCTTATTTTAAGTGTGTGTTGACAGGATCTTCACGTGTTCCATTGCTTTGCTGCTGGTGGCGTGCGTGTGCTCAGATGGATCAGGGACAAGTTCCCCTCGCCCCTTCAGGTCGCCCTGGTACAGCAAAGGCCCTTGTTGCTTCTGCCCTGCTTGGTGCCAGGGACAAGGGCATCTCAGGATCCCGTGTCAGTCCATGCCTGGGAATGCCTAGCTGCATGCCATGCCTGGAAAACAGGCCCCACAGTGTCCCCTCACGCTGCCACTGTCATGAGGGAGGGCACAGCTCCCAAGAGGGTCTTGCTGGGATTTTTCAGAGCAGTATGGGGAATGGCTGAGCCTCAGGTGTGCAGCAGAGCTGTGGTCTGCAGTTGTCCCTGCAGTTCTCCTCTGCTTTCATGTGGGTGGGACAAAATCAGGTGATCTTTCCGGTTGTGATGACAGGACATCTCAGGTGTTTCTTCTTCAAGATGTGGCAGTCAGTGGTGGTGACTCAGAGTCTGCATTTGTTGCCGTGCACAGGCAGTGTCCTGGTGTCTGTCTGCTGCTGCAGGACACACACCAGGCCCTGAGAGCCGAAGGAGTTAAACTGCTTCCAAATAGGCCTCTCCGTGCTAATAAAGTACCTTGGAGCTGGTCCAGCAGGCAGACACCTGGGTATTATCCAAGCATCTGACACCCCTAGAGAACCAGAGCCTTGATGAGCTTTGTACACTCTCAGAAATCTTGGAGAAGAAAGGAAGCTTTCCATGGAAAATGGATTTTCAGGGCCAGCTGAAGGACATGACGTTCAAGATCATTGCTTTAAAATAATTTCAGCTGCAGTTAATGTGAAGCAAAGAAGAAAAGAAAACCCAAGACAGTGAAAGGATAATTAATTCTGAGTTGGAGCTGCAATTTGGAAGGGCTGTATTGTGAAGTGACCCTTTTCCAAATGATACCTGCACTGGCTCTTCTCAGAGAGCCCTTTGCAGTGAAGTGTTGTGTTGTTTTACTTTTACTCTATACGTTTATTCTCCCCTGGTGTTACAGAGTGACCTTGAGTTCAGCCTTGCAGAGAAGGGCCCAGTGTAGTGAGGAGGTTCTGCAGGGAGCCCTGGCGCAGGCTGGGCCGAGCAGAGCCCTCTGGAGCCAGCCCCGCTTTCCGTGCTGTGACAGGATGGCGCTGGGCTGTCCCCTGCCTTTGTGGCACCCTGCCATCCGTCCTGCTTTGTTGCTCTCTTCTCCCTAACCACCACAGCATGCACCCTTATCAAGAGAAGCCCTGCAGAACCTCTTTTAGGACCATGGAGCATCCCTTTGGAGGGGCATGGTGTCCCTACTCCCAGGGTCTCACCCCACAGAGCTCTAAGGGAACTTGGGTCAGTGGATCACCCTGTCTGGCGCCGACCGCCACTCGCTGGTGCATCTCCTCCATTCCTAGCACATGTTGTACTGAATTTCTCCAGAAGCTGAGAGGTGCTTTTTATGAGGAGCTGTTCCAGAGACTGAAGCCTGTACAGAATATGATGTTTATTACTGCCATTCTAATGTAATTTGAAAAATACCTATTTCTGGCCTACTTGCTTTTCCTCAGCTTACAGAGAAGCCAAAAGAAAGCATTGAGGCCAGAGCTCTAATGAGATTCACATTTTGGACATCAGATCAGTACAATAATGCATTTCACACTGTTGTTCCCTAATTTGCCTAATCAAATAAAAGGAGATGAAGCATCACAGAGCCCAACCTCCCCGTTCCAACAAGGCAGCGCTGAACCCATCACTTGGCGTTCAAATTAATTTTCCCCACACAGGTTGGCCAAAGCACATAATTTAATCAGCGTCTTGCAGCTCTGTCAGTAGACACCATCTATCCCAGGGGCTGGCAATCCCAGGCAGCTGTCCCAGGAACCTCAGGGTGGAGAGGTTTGGGGAAAGAGGGGAAGGCATCTCAGGCTGCTGCAGCCCGTGCTGTCACGGCAGGTATTGAGCAGGCAGGTTCCGGGCTATGCTAAATCCCAGGTGAATCCTTGCTCTGGTGCCACAGCTGGAGCAGATGGGTCTCCCTGTGCCCTCAGGAGAATTTCCAGGGAAGTGAGGGCTGTTGTTGGAGCTTGGGCAGGTGCTCAGGGCCAAGGTGGGGCTTGAGTTAATGCTAAAACCAGTAGTGTGGTCAGGGAGGAATTTCTCCGTGACTTAGTCATGTCTTGTTACATCCCAAAATGGGCAGAACTCGTGCTCCAGGTAAATCCATGTCCCTGAAGGCAGCTTAGAAGCAGCATGCTGTTTGGTATAAGTTTGCCAAAGTGTCCTGCTGAGCAGTGCTGCAGGGAGCTGGGAGCTTTTTGGGCACTGCCCAATTCGCCACCCAGAACAAAGCAGTTCCACTTACAGAACCTGAATGCTGAGACCTGGGATCCCTCTCCTGGCTGTGGAGCAGACCTGGGAACCCCACAAATGCTGCAGGATTGGTGCCATTGCAGATGCTTTTCTCCTACAATGCGTCAGAGAATTTAGCAGAATTTGAGATTGTGCTTTTAAAGGAGAACTAATCAATGGGATGGGTTTGGGGTTTTGTTATGATTCACTGGGAGTCAGGAATGGCATTTTGGTGCTGGTGACATCACAGCAGACCTAAAAATGGTACTAAAAGGTTTGAGTTAACTAGGAGATCTGTCCTGGGCTCAGCTGTGCTGTAGAGTACATCCAGCTTTGCAGGTGGGGTTTTTGTCTCAGAAGGTGTGTTTGTTCCCAGTCCCAGTGAGGATGGCTGTGGTGTGTTGCCGTGAGCCCCTGGGTGCTACTGTACATCCCAGAGCTCCCCAGAAGGCAGCAGCAGCCACAGGCCCCAGCTGAGCTGTCCTGTGCATTCCCATTTGGGAAATTAACTTCATTTACAAAATCAGGCAGAGCAAGCAAATGAAAAAAAAAATTAGCGTGAATTACATAATACAATTTTGGTGCAAACATGGAAATCAAATTTTGATTTTCCTTGGGCTGTGGAGCCATCCTTGTAGCAGAGGAAGAACCATTGTGAGGTCACTGCCTAAACACAAAAAAGTTAGCAAGTAAAGGCAGTTTCTTGCATCCAAAGTCCCTCATTATATTAGAAAAAATATTGCAGCACAAAATTTACAAGTGCATCACAGGACCAATTGCACTGTTAAACAGATGGCACCTACACAGGACCCAAAAATATATAACAATTTTAATTGAGCCAATGCAAAACAGATTTGTGAAGTAAAATAGGACACGGCAGGTCTAATAAGGCCCTCCCTAGAAATTGTGATGTTAATTTTGTAACGGCACAAAAGGTACTCAGGAGCTGCTCTTCAGCAGATGAAGCACTGCCTCGACTTGCTCTCTGCAGCCTCTGAAGTTTCTGCTCAGCACGCTGCCCCTGCTGTGGCTTTTCCTGGGAGTGCTGTGCCGACCCCCTTGGCCACGTGAGGCCGTTTGCCCAGGGTCCTGCTCTGGTGCAGCTCCCTGGGCCAGAGCCCTGGCTCTGGGTGAGGACCACAGCCAAGCCCCTCGCTTTGGCAGTCGGGAAGGGGACGCTGCTCTGGCCGCTCCTGAGCTTGGATCTGCGGCAGGTGACTGTTACCTGTGCCCATCCTGCTCCCAGGGCCACGCTGCCATGCCCGTTTTGGATGCCCAGCAGCGCACAGAGGGGAGGTCACAGACGGGTCCTGCCTCCCAGCACTGCAGAGCTGAGCTCCCAAATTTCCCCTCAGTGGCTCCTCTGGTAGAGGAGAGGTTCCCTAAGCTGAACTCCAAAGGCAGGTGGTGTCAGTGCCTTTGCTGCTTCCCAGTGAACTAAGGAAACACCTGTCCTGCAGCAGAGCAGGGTTCCTGTTGTCATGAGGCAGCACTCCACGACAGAGAATCAAATGGGGATTTCTCCCTCATTTATAGCACTGGGTTTCTTTCACCTTTCCTTGCAGTCTAAATTGTGACCAATAAAAAAGCTACTTCATCCACAGCTGGAAAGGGAGGTTTGGTCTGAAATGACATAATATAGAATTCCCAAGTTGCTCCTACATGTGCAGGAAAAACAGCAGAAAGAAAAAACAAAACCTCCCCTACTTAGAACTTTGACCTTTGTTTTTTCTCTGGAGTATGTCAGTATGATTCGAACCATGAGGACATGGTAAGGTGACAACAGTGACCAGGGCAGTCTGATGTCACCATCACAACAGGGCAGTCTGTGTTCTGGGAGTTTGTGAGAATCCCAGGAAAGAGATGCAAACCCATGGTGACCTGCATGAGGTGCCATTGCTGAGAGGGGTCAAAGATAACCTTATCTTTACCACTAAACCCCAGCACCTCCAGCACAACCAGGAGTGGGAATGCACTCCTGTGTGGGAGCATTCCAGTGTGATGAGGCTGAGTCAAGTGTGTAAAACAAACTGCAGTGTGCGAAACGCAGAGTTGTGGTGTCGCCTTAGAGATGATGAGAAGAGGGATGTAGTTCAGAAATTTCCTGCAGGAAAATCCCCAACAGGAATTAGTACCAGTCAGCCAGGGCTGTCCTGCAGTGCCTAGGGCTCGGGATGAGCCTGCATCACAGCACGCAGAATTCCCTTCCACTTCACCTTGGATCAGACTGACCTAGCTCTCCTGGGTTACAAACAGCAGGTTCATGAATGCTGTAGTTCTTGTTAAATCAAAGAACTGAAAGGGAACATGGCAAAATTAATTTTTAGTTCATATTGACTCCAGCCAATTCATTTCTGCTATTATCAAAAGGTATAGAATAAACATAGCCTTGTTATATTGAGGATCTTCTTGTTCCCATGAGTTCTCCCTTGCCTCACTGGTGAGAGGAGCCCTTCAGGGTTGCTTGGTGGCATTGCTGGGCACTTTGTACCCAGCTCTTCAGAGTTCTCCAAGGCATCCTGAGCACTCCTGCCAAGGAAGTCTCATTTGTGTCATCTAAGTCAGTGGATTTTATATCACCCTACACCTCTTGCCCCCCAAATTATTTGCGACAGACATTTCCATGCTGTGAAATAAGGAAACTCTCAGGTATTATCTGCACTAAAATGCCAAGTG
Source organism: Hypocryptadius cinnamomeus (assembly GCA_013400635.1). Lineage (NCBI taxonomy): Eukaryota > Metazoa > Chordata > Aves > Passeriformes > Zosteropidae > Hypocryptadius > Hypocryptadius cinnamomeus. The sequence goes on from VYZP01063769.1 coordinate 6,954, forward strand.
TAACATGCTGTGATGTTGTGCCAGTTAAAAGGGAAAATCCATGTAGGGACTTGAAATGTGGTTTTGCTTGGGATCAGCCTTTCTGTGAAGAACTGCTCATTTCATGGTTTTCAATGGGCACAAGCAGAAAGGACAAAAAATTGTCAGTGGATTTCTACTTCGGTGTCTCAGTTGGTTACAAATTTTCTTTGAGAGGCAGCAGATAACTGTGAGGGAAAAACCCTCTTCATCTGCATGTTGTCCTGTTACACAGCGCAGCTCAGAACAGGAGCCAGCGCTCCAGTGACAGCCTGGAATGTGTCATGTGTACATGGAAAATGAAGGAAAAGTAAGAGGGAGCTAATAGTGTGTGTTAACCTATCATCTGGTGAGCTCAGTGCTTGCAGCTGTGCCGCCTCAGCACCTTGAAGAGCACTGCAGCACCTCACCCGTGTCCTGGCACCCCTGCCCAGCGTTCGCTCTTGGTCTTGTGTTGGGCTGGAGACTGCACAGAGATTGAGTCAGGTGCTTCAGCTCAGCCAAGGGCTTGCTGGTTGGGCTCTGTGGGTCACACATCCCCAGCCCAGGGCCGCTGCCACCCAAGCTGTGGTTCTGCTTGCGTGGCTGATGCTCCACAAGGCATGATCAGCATCCTTGTGGTGTTGGAAAGGTTCTCCCCAGCCCTGGGCGGCCAGGACCCTGGGTGCGGCTGTGGCAGCTTTCCCAGCCACTCTGTGCACGGGAAAGTGGGCTGCCTCTGGAAGTCAGTACCTTGGGTCACTGTGGCACTGGAAAACGGAGGTCCGAGCTGTGGGAATGATGCTGAGGCCACAGGGGAGTAGAAGACAGAAATAATAACCGAAACTTAGATAATAATTTTATTTATAGTCTAATGTGCAGACATGGCTGTTGCTGATGAGGCTACCAGTGACATAAATAAACTCAAGCAGAAGATGTAAGCGAGTGGATAAATGTAAAGGCATCTTTGGGCAGTGCCACGGATTTGGACGTGGACCAAGAGAATTATTTCTGTCCTTTGCGATTCCAACGAAGAGCACAAAGGAGATAATTAGCCCAGGATGCTCCGCATTGCTCTTTCCATCTTGCGCACATTCATGCCCACCAAATGTGAAATGTTCGCCTTTTCCCCTCCAACGTGATGGTTGTTGAACTTATTTTTAGTGTCATTTGATAAGCCTCCCTGCTCGCAGAGAGACATCCCACTGACCCAGCCACTGGTCATTGTCTATACCAGTTCCCATCAAAGCGGGCGCGCTTTGTCAGGTTTCGACTCGAATATCCATTCTGCCTCTGAAGTACAGTATCGAAAGTGACTGGATCATTTGAGCCTTTTTCTTCAGCTGCTCCCTCCTTCCTCCCCCACAGTGTTTCCGCTCACGCTAACATAATTTGGCATCGTCGACGTGACACGACACTGGTTTTTCTAAAAAATTATAATACATACATTGTCGATGTTTGGTGATGGCCGGCGCTCCCATAAATTTAATTTCCAAATTGATGGAAAGAGGTCTTTCCCAGTCGGAATCGTACCCAACGCTTGGCGCCCCCTCCGCCACTGAGGAACGCACATACAGTAATAGGTCATTCAATGTCAAAAGGCATAAAAAAGATGAGCAAAATCTTCACAGGCTGCTGCTTGCTGTTGCCTTTAATTATATTAATTAAACTTTGAAATTCTCATGCAAAGAGGGTTGCTGGCTTGTGACGCTGAAGAGCCCTTGGAGATTTGCGGGGAGAAAAAACCCTGAGATACCAGCTTAGTGGCTACTGCTTTTTTTAATCTAAAAAAAAATACACAAGCCTACGACTGCTAGGTATGTTTATAGATGATGATGTTTTATGCGCTACTGAACTGTGAATGCAGGAAAGGGGGAAAACCACCAGCCACAGTGTCAAGGTCTTGAAGCATCAGTCCCTCCAACTCGGCTCGAGATCTCTGCTTACAGGCTGTCTTCCCGCGGAATAACGCTCTAGTAATTCCTTCCTGTCCCGGGTGCATAATGAAAGAAAGGTGTCTTCAAAAACTAAAGGGCAAAGTCTTGCTCGCTACCGATACCTCGAGGCATCCTGTCTACATTTTGTCATGCGTGTGCACTTTTCAGTGTTAGAGTGACAAGATTTCCAGTCAGAAGGTTCCCGTAAGGCACGACGGAGGGAGCTGGCAAGGGTTGGGGATCTGACATGGCTCTGAGGCACTTGGCTCTGCGCCTGCTTAGCCTGGTGGGAATTGTTATCCTGTGCCCATGGCGAGTAGTCCCTGTGTAAATACCACGTGCCTCCGCCGCAGCTGAGGAACGCTGTGTCGCCGCTAAAAGCACATTGCGTCCTGAGAATCTGTAGTCCTTAAAAAAACAGCAAATAACAAAAAAATAGAAGAGCATTCTCATCTTTGGTGTCTGTGCTGTCCCTTCGGTGTCGCACAGAGCCAGGCACACATGGCAGTGCTGCTCTCCGGGGCAGGGGCAGAGCACCAGTGCGCAGTTGGAATGTGGGCTCCCGGAGCAGGGATGCAGGAACCTGTGGAGCTTGGGCTGCAAGATGGTCCAAGGGATGCGAGGAAGGGCTCGGTTCTCTCAGCTGGGTAGGACAGTGGCAATGTGGCTGTCTCTCCTCCTGGTATGCGCTTCTTCTCCTCTATTGAGAGGGAACTCGGGTGAAGTTGATACAGCGGCCCTGAGGGAAGAGAGAAGCTGTTACTGGCGGAGTAGCACACAGACAGAGGTTGCTGGATGCTAGAAGGAGGCTGTAATTGAAATTCAAATGTTTGGGAAAATAACAAATCCATGAAAAACCTTTTAAGAATTAATGGAAATTACCCAGAGTGAGGCACTACATTTGCCTTACAAATGCGGGCTCTAGGCAAGCACGAGGACACGGGCGACACATTCTGACACTCCCAGGCCTTCTGTGAGCATAATTCACAAATTCTGTCAAGCTGCAGTGAGCAAACCCAGACCCATCTGACCATGGGGAGGGAAGAGCATGGGGAAGGCAGATCCTGCCCCCAAATCTCCCCTGAGCCAGGTCCTCACGCAGTCCGCGCGGATAGATGTGACTGTTAGTTAGCAGAGCTGCTGCTGATCTGAAACTGCATTTTATTAGCAATAACCCTAGCTCTGCATCTACAGACCTTGTACTTAGGATCTGTAAATTGCTGTGCACAGAAGGAAAAGGGGTTTCTTGTGATGCCATATCCATAAAGGGGTCCAGGTGAATCCTGACAGCTTTCAGTGTAGCTGAAATGAAACAAATCCAACAGCGAAATCGTCAACCTTTTTTATTCACTTGGAGCTCATTTAAATGCCTAAACTCTCACAGGGTCATGGGGTGTTGGAGTAGGGTGTGCTGCCTCGAAGCAGTTCTCTGGCACAGCAGCAATTCCTTCCCTTTGGTCACGGGCATCTGTCAAGGATGGTGCCACGTGAACAGTGCTGGCTTTGGAGCAGGCAGCCCTGCTTGTGCTCTGAATCCTTATTTCTGCTTTAAGAGATGCACTGCTGGAGGGAAATTACTGCTTTCTGCTCAAACCTGGGAGATTATGGAGTTGCCAAATGAAATTTGGGCTGGGTTTCATACTCCTGTCATTCATTTAGTTTGATCTCCAGTTTTTCTAGGTATCAAGGAGGGTGATGGTACACGGTTATCTGGCATGACTCAAGCGGGTCTTGGCTGGCACAAGAGGGGCAGTGTTCTCATCAAGGGGTTTCCTAATGTTTCAGTTCTGTTTCTGTCAGCTGTTTAAGAAATATAAAATGGGTGAAAAGGTGGGGACAGGAACCATAGGAACTTCTGGCTGCCACCATCTGTATTATAAATGTAGAAGAGATGCAGAGAGATAAATCATGGAATCCTTTAGGCTGGAAAAGCTCTTATGATAACCCCGTCCAACCATTCCTTCATCACTGTCCAGGCCACCACCATGTCCCCAGGTGCCATATCCACATGGCTTTTCTGCCAGGAGGAATGGTTCTAGGCAGAGCAGGGAGAGAGGAGAACCTCAAACAAGCACTGCCCTTTCTGGTTCCCCACTCCTCTCCCACATCTCTGCCCCCACCTTCTTTATTCCATGACTCACGGAGAAGGGAAGAGAGAAATAAGTTGTGTGGTCAGGCAGACTGTTGCCCATGTCACTGGCAACAGGGAAAACACCCTGAGCAGGGGAATCTCAGAGCCCTAAGAAACACCAGCTCTCCAAACACTGTCAGCCTCAGACATGTAACATGTAATAACAAACAGACTGTCAGTTTAAGTGGGAAGTTCAACCACTTGCATTCTAGGTGGGCAGACTGAGGCAGGCAGAAAATGAAAGGCTGATGTTCACTTGTTAGGGGTTTATCACTTCAGATCAATATGAGCTGCAGGTTTTCATTACTAGAAACTCAGTGATGTGACCAACGGCATTGTCTCCTGCAAACTGGTGTGGAGAAAAAGCTGTGGACTCACATAAGTCCTTCCTCGAAAGGCATCCAGAACCTCCCATGCAGTGATATCTGTGCCATCACTGAGACCAGCTTTTAGAAAAAGCATATTAAATTATTCTTCTGATTAATCTGACCTTTACAGAGAGAACTATTTACTTAAGTAGAAGCACTATTTACTAAACATTAGTCTCACCAGTCTGGTTTTGGACTTCCCAATTAAAACACGCGTGTTCCACGTAACCAATTTCACCAATGCATTCTCATCCTAGTGGCACTGCCAGGATACCCCGGTGTGGGGAGTTACTGTTACACTCGTGTCCCTGTGCTCAATTAAATCATCAATCCAACCAATTTGAGTTCTGACGTACCATGCCTTGTAAATCACTGGCTCATAAACCTTAACAATACCAACATGTAGTCCGTATGAAATTGCACTAAATTAGTGGTTTAGCACGAGAGTAATTAAAAAATGAGTTATGCATGCATTTTGTGATCTTTGTAGGGAATGTAAGATCTGTCTCCATGCACCAGATCCAATAGGAAAAACCCCACCCTTCATGCTCACAGATGCACCAGAGGCACTGCAGGGGAACAATGTGGCAGGTCTTGAACAGCAACAAAAAACAGGAACGAGATCTATGGCAAGGGGGTTTACCTAAGAAGGATTTCTTTTGTATTACATCAAAGTCATTTCTTTAGTTGTTGAATTTCTTACTGAACCTAAGTTACAGGGCAAGGTGGAAATTCTCACAGGGCAGGGGATCTCAGGGAGTGGGTGCTCAAACCAAACCCCAGGTTGGCACCTCACCTGGCAGTGCATAAAACAAGGCACCAGGAGGGGCCTGCAGGAGCAGCTCTCCCCGCTGTGTCCCTCTCCAAGCCCGAAAGGCTCTGTGGGCAAGGCGGGAGGAGAGCTCACTTTGGGACAGTGAGCCTGGGTCTGGAGCTTGGCCACTGATGGCAGCAAGCCAGGTGTGATGGGCACTTTGGGGTGTCTGTGTGTGTGTGTGCAGACACATGGTGCTGTCCTGCGATCCCAGCAGAATTCTGGGCTCCAGCAGGGGCAGGAGAACATGGCATGGGCTCCTCTGGAGCCCTTCCAATGTTCATCAGGAATTCAGACAGGGCAGGTGAAGCAGCAGGATCTGGGACGGGATGTGACCGCACCAAGCCTCCAGGCTGAGCTGCTCAGCCTGGTCTCAGGTGCTTGTCCTTGTGTGTTTCCTTTAGCATGCCAAGTGGTTGTATCTGTGGGGAGAGTTTCCATGGATGGCGTTGCTGATGTGTTCAGCATCTAGCTCAGGACTAAGAACAACTGCCTTTCCCAGAGGAGCACTTGGCAGTGCTGTCCTGCCCAGACAGTCATTGCTCCATGCGATACCCAATGTCCTAAAAGCTTGGCTTCTCCTGGCCTTGAACTGAGATCCCCACCGCCTGCTGCTGAGACTCATGTGCTCCTACCTCGGCTGCAGTGTCCCATGAGGAGCAAATGCCCTTTTGGGATTTGGCATTGATCCTGCACTCTGTGATCAGTGCCTCCAGAGCCACGAGGAAGGACAGGGCTTCATAATAACATCCCTCCCAAGACACGTATTGAACGCTGTTGTGTCGTTTCTGTTGCCCCATCCTCACAGCACTGCCAGAGCATCTTCCACCCACCACGGGCACATCCCTGTGAGCACAGCCTGTCCCCAGGAAGCAGTCTGCTCCCAACAGCTCCCCAGGGCAGCCTGCCCAGGCTGCTGCTGTAGTGTGGGTCAGCAGGCAAGAACTTGCTTTATCTGATTCTGTTTCTTCTCACCTACACGCTGTGGCCCGGACGGCACTTTACCTCCCTCTAAGAAGCCCTTGCACTAACAGACAGGACTGTGTACACCTCTTCCTCTTTGCTAATGCAAGGAAACGGGCCATTTCCGGCTTTCCGGAAAGGTAATTCACAGTCATTACCTCCCCATCTGCTGCTCACTGGGATAACAAATGTGCTCTGGATCTGCACACTCGTGTGCAATGGTGACAATAAAAGGGAATTCTGAGGGAGTAAAGCTGGGAGGGATTCAAACTGGGCACTGAGGTGCCAGTGCCTGGCAGCACCTGCCTCAGAGTCCTGTTTCCTTGCTGAACTGATCCTGGCACTTCCCCTGGGCAGTGGGAGCAGAACCAGAGCGCCTGTGCAGGGCCAAACCATGCTGTCTGACAGGGCTCTCAGTGAGCTCCCTGTTCCAGAGGTGGCAGAAGCAGCATTTCCTGGAGCTTGTGTCACCTGGCCCATGTGGGCACTAAAATCCCTCTGGCATTTAATTTGACTGCTCCTTCCTGGCTCCGCTGCCTGGGATATATTTCAGTTACAACACTCCATCACCCCATAAATACCCACTGACAAGTGTACAGCTGAAGGAACTTTTCTTTTTTTTAAGATCACTCTTTACTGTGGAGAAGGGCTGCTAACCCACCCCACCCTGTGCAGCTCTGAACAGCCCTCAGGGACTGGATGCTGGCATCATCTCCCTCCCATTTGCTCTTTGTCCCTTACAATGTGGTAATCCCTCCCAGACCCCTGGGAAGCTCAGGGTGTTGTGGGCATTTGAAAGTGGCTTCCCTTCCTGCTGACACCAAGCCCAGGGCTGTGCTGCCAGGCTCTGAGCACTCAGACCTCCTCTGTGCCCAGGTGTGCTGCCACCAGCACGTTTGTCTGATGTCAGGCAAATCCACTGCCAGTTCTTCCTGTCACCTTTAGCAGAGCCTGCATGCTGCCATTCTGCAGGTGGCACCTGGAGAGGTCCCGCTGGGCACCCCGGAGCCACGGTGTGGGAGAGCAGAACTTCACCCCCCAGAGAGCTGCCTCACAGCACGACCTGCTGCTGGACAGAGCGTTTGTCACACAATGCATCAGCAATTACTCCTCACAGGAGTGCTCCTGAACCGCCCTTACTGCTGCAGGCACCAGGATCTGTTCCTGGGACTGCCTGAGGCAGCTTTTTCCCAGAATTCCTGAATTGCTGGCTGAAACACCTGTAACAGAACTGAGGTGAGCTCCGAGAACACCACAGGGTGGGCTCAAAGGCCTCCTAAAGTAACAACAACGTCATGAAAAGAAACAAACTACAACTGAATGGTGTTATTTGGGCCCTAGCAAGAATTTGGTTTTTCACTTTAACAAATTTTGCCAGCAGCCTCAGTGGAAAGGGATGTTAATTTGTGTATTTTCTTCAGATTTATGTAATGTAGCCTCCTTAGCATGTGTGCATGAACCTCATGATCTTTCCCAGCAATCCCATAGTCCTGGACATCAGCTTCCAAAGGTCACAGGGTCTGGGGTCCAGGAACTGGTTTCACAAGGGAACCCAAAAACAGGCTGCACAGTTATAGGTACCTCAGAGCCATCTTCCACCCCTTGGACCTGCTTTAGCTGCAGGAAAAAAAGGGCAGGAACACAGGACTAAGTTGTTTTTAAAAGCAGTTCCTATGTTTTCCACCTGATAAATGCTGTATTTTGGAGCACAAGGCAACAAACCAAACCTGCCAGGGAGAGGTTCCAAAGAGATAGTTTAAAGATGCTAGGTTGGAAGATTTTTTCAGTGCCTGTGATTTTAGACATGTGTTTGGAGTACACACTGAGGAGGGCAGGGCATGCTTATGTACATTTGCTTATATATATATGTGTATATATGCATATCCATGCTTATGTATATACCCACTTGGTACTTGCTGCATGGATGGAACTGCACACAGCTGCTGCTGCCCTCGGAGCCAAGGGTGCGCTGGCAGCTTGGAGGAAATGCCACTAGAGCAGCTTTTTACCCATGAGCAGCACTTATTTGGGAACTGGGCATATGGGTAAGTCAGCACAGTTGCTCCATCTTGGCAGTGCATGCCACCAGGGCTGTATCCCTGTGAGACCTGGGTGCAGGGGCTCTGCAGCTCTCTGTGTCTGTGGCACCCAGCGAGAGTCTCCTGCACTCAGCCTGTGTGCCAGGGCCCTGCACCCTGTTGTGGAAAAGGCGGAATGGAGATGGCACAGGGCTGTGGGCAGCCAGGGTGTGGGTAGGAGCAGGCACTGGGCTGCACTGGCTGTCCTGCCTGATGGGTTTGGGTAGCGAGAAAAGGGAGGGATTTCTTTCCTTTGCCAAGTTTTCCGTGACTGCTGTATTCAGCAGTTGTCCAAATAAACTCCTGCCTTGACCGAGAGTGGTTGTGACAAGCTGCCTCTCCTGCGAGCCGGCCTTCCAGGGCTGGGAGGAGGGAGTGCCGAGCTGCTGAGCCGGCCCGTGGGCCTTGGGGGAGGATAAAACTGGCTGCGTTTGTAGCATCTGCTTCAAAAGGAGGTTGTGGCAAATATTTTATTCAGCAGAGCTGGAGGTCTCCTGTCTCTAGAGGGCAGGAGTTTGTTGTTTTCCTCATGCAAGGCAAGCATTGCTTATGCAAAAGGAAAGGATGTGGAAATGGCCTGCAGAGTCCCTGTTTTTCCAGCACGGATCCTTTGGAGCGAGGGCCCTAGCTCAATCTCTCTAACCCTTGGCAGTGAGCCTCCCTCACTCCCAGCTCTGCTGCCTCCCTGGAAGGACTCCCCTGACCTGGCAGGGTCTGACCCTTTCCTGAAGGGCATGTTCCCAGTTCTGCTGCAGGCGCCTGCCAATGGAGGGCTCTTCTCCTTCAGCTCTCCTTAGTCCTTGGAAGGCAGAGCGAGGCCGCTGCACTGCCCGAGGGAAGGTGCTCTGTGTCCTGGCGCCGGCCCAGCGCACACCTTGCCCAGCACCGACACTCAGCCGCTCGCGCACGTGCTGCCAAAACCAGGACACGTCTCCTGCCATCTCCACAGTGACGTGTGGCGCTGACCCTGGGACAGCTCCCTCTCCTCCCGCGGGACACTGGGGGGTCGGATTGTGATTCATGCTTCCAGGTGAAGCTCTCACACGTGCAGCACTGCAGCGTGTGGGGAAGAACAGGGGAGAGGTTTTCTCTGAGACGTGTCTCAGCTCTTTGAGCTCTTCCCGTATCTTCTGGGACAAATCCCTGATGTGAATGGGACCCCATTTATGTTATAGGGGGAGTCTCTAGACAGCCTGACACCAGGCCTGATCTCTAGTGACAGTTTCCTCATGTCAGCATCCAAAACAACTTCCTGAGTTTAGTGCATCTTTTTTAGGAAGAAAAGAAAGATAATCTGCTGCTATAGAGGCATCACACTTCAAGTCTCATAGAATCAAGACTTGGCCTGGTGAAACCATAAATGAGCAAATCCCAGTGCTTTGGGGCCTTTTTTATCTATGAGGGCAAAGAATATCAGAAATATGGCGTTCCTAGGGATGGCACCTCTAAAGCACAAGTTAAATATTCCCGTTATTCTTCCTTGCTTCCCTCTGTGCAACCACTGTGAGAAGAAAGCAATTTATCCTTCTCTGAAATTAAGTGTAGGAACAGATAAACCAGAACTGTCAGAAGACCCGTTCTCCTTAAATTCCACTTCTCCTCTACCATGACCTCAGCTCAGGCCTCTCCTAAAATCCCTCTCCTTTAGGAATACTTCCCAGTGTCCTTTTCCTGGTCAGCTCTCTACGCTGGGCCTTCCTGAAGAGAGACTCTCCTCTTCAGATGGCCCAGACATTCAAGACCCAGGTGCTCTATGGCTTTAGGTGTCTAAGTCATCCAGGCACGTGTTCTGAGCCCATAATAGAGCACTGGCACAGCATTCGGATCCTGGCCCATGGATTACACAGCATCTGACTGGCAAGTGGCAATTGCGTGTAAGGGGAGAAGGCAGCCCAGTTCTGTGGTATTTAGGACACTATGTTAATAATTTTAAGCTAGTTATCATACAATTCTATAACCAAAAAATCCACTTCAGAAATTCTGTGTGAAGATGTCAATCTGTTTGAAGCAGTAGGCAGGGTTTAAGTGGGGGCTCCTAAGAGGAAGACTAGCAAGGCTGCAGCAGGAGGGTGCTGCTCCCTGAGGTTGTGCCCACTTGGCTGGGGTTGGCTCTGGCTCTGCAGATGGGAAGGGAGAGCGCAGCAGGACCCTCCTTCTGCACACACACTGCACGTGGCAGCCCTCTAGATGCCACTGTCACCCAGCTGTCCCAGCCCTACAGCTGGGGACAGTTCTGTGCTGACACTGAGCACTCGGCCAGGAAGGACACGGGTGCCAGGCTGTTCCCCACCCCTCAGCCACATCAGCTTCCCTGGTACAAGAAGAGTAAACTCTTCTTCCTGCAGACAAACCCCCAGCACATTTTTAGGCTTTGGTTGGAATGCCAAAGGGATTAGTAATTCACACTTTCAGGTATTTGGGCATCCCACTCCCCAGCAGCATTCTCTGATTTTGTACTGCCGAGGCATTTGCTACAACTCCCCCGTAGGTGCTAGTGTCACTAAGTTAGCAGCTCTGTTAATTTTTAGGCTCCACTTCTCCTGTGCACTTTGCTGGAAATCAGGATAGTTCCTTTAAAGGCAGCTGCTTAAGGCTCATGGCAGTGGGATGTGAAGGATCCCTGGACTGCACAGTGACGGGGTGCAGTCTGTCAGGGGCTCCTTCCTGGACCCCCAGGCTGGCCTGTCACACACAGTGCTGGGAGCACCCAGCACTGGGATGTCCTCTCTTCCTGCCTTGGGAATGGGGCCTGGGAGTGGAGGCTGTATTCCCCGAGATGTTTTTTTCCTCATTAGAAGTTACTGCTGTAGATGTGCCTATGGAGATGCCCCTGTTCTCTAGCAGAGAGATGTCCTGTGCAAACACAATCAGGCTGAGTTTATTCCTTTCCCTGTGCATTCTTCCTAAATGTCCATTACCAGTGACTGCAGGAAAAAGGGATTTGGTGGGGTGTTTGTGTGCTGCAAGTGCTGAGGAGGGACAGGGTGTTTATGGAATTTACTCCATTGCTGCCAGACCCTGTTCAGATCCCCTGACTCCCAAACCCTCAGTGCCGTGTTTCCTCTCAGAAGCTCTCCCAAAAAACGTGGGAATCAGAGCAGACTGCTGAGTTTGTTCTGGTTTTCAGTTCCCACCTTTGCCTTTTTCCCTTTTTTCCTTTGCTCAGTTTAATTTGTATAATGAGTGAGGCTTTGGAGGGGCTTTGTTACACATAAACCCAGAGATGGTGGCATTAAGTGCATTTGCTAAATTAATAAAGAAATCTGCGCGTTTGCTGTAGGGTTCTGTTGTTGATTTGGGAACAGTGAGCTCTTGCAAATCTCAGCTTTCACCTTGCCAATCCCCGTATCCCTCTAAGTGCACTGCAGTTCCTTGGAACCTGTGGGGGGTTGGTGCTGGCATCCCTTCACTAGATCACATTTATGCATTAGTGCCATCTGTGCCTGCTGCACCTTCTGTGAGCCAGCCCGGCCAAGTGACTGGCAGTTATCTGGGACTGCACACAAAAGGAGAGGGAAGAGAAAGGGGGGAAGGAGGAAGAGTCAGTAGGGATGGCACCTGAAGCTTCCTGTGTGCTGGGGGGTGTGGGGAGCACAGACCTGCCCGGGGGTCCCTCCCTGCCACTGCTGAGTCCTTTCTCTCTAAATAACAGAGGATACTGTCTCGTGGCATTCAAACCAGTTCTCCCTGTTCTGTGTTCCGGAGGAGAGACATGTGCCGGGACATGGGAAAAGAAGCTGCTGCAGTCTGGGGACAGTTTGGGGACAATGCTGGCCTTTGCACTGCGGGGTGTTTCCCTCAGGGCAGGGCTGGGCCCGAGCGGTGCCTGCGTGGTTCTGTGAGCACCGGGAGGGGCAGGAGGGAATGCAGGGGTGGCCGTGCTGGTTTGTCCATTTGCCTTCTGTTCAGGGTCTCTGCTGGTAAAAAAACCTCGTGTGTGAAATGGCCTCTCAGGAGTTCTCCTCGCCAATAATGGGACAGGGGAGCATTTGCTGCTGCTCCTGTGCTTGGAGGGAGCTGAACTGCTCCCAGCACCCAGGTCCATGTGGATGGAGTCTAGGCACTTGGAGATCGTGAACTCCCAGCTGAAAGTTTGGATTGATCTGTCCTACACAGGCAGGTACAAAGTACAAGAGCAGACATAAATGCAGATGGAAGAGTTCTTACGCTGACATAACTGTGTGCTAAGAATTTAGAAGTGAATTATCTGGCTTAGAAATTAATTAAATCATTGCAGTGTCAATCTGTCCAGAAAAATAAGGTGCCTTACTCAGCCTAACTTACCTCAGGGAAGGAGCATACGACCTCCTGGCAGGGGTGGTGAGCAGCCTCCTGACCTGAGCACCCTTCCCAACAAGGCTGGGGAGTCATACCTTCCTCTCAAAGCAGGACTCACCTCTGTGTGTGCCTGAACACTCCCCAGAGTGAGGGTACTCTCCTTATAACTGAGTTTATAAGTATTTACATATAATAAGTACATCTTCCTGATTTTTTTTTTTTCTGAATGACCACTTTCACACTGTGGAGTCTTTTCCACTTAGAATACGATATTTGGAATTCAAGATTTGCTTTTTCATTCTTTCCATATGTTCTGTGTTAAACATATGCTATACTTTATATTTAAAAACTAACAGCAGCAGACTGAAAAAAAAATTGCCCACACCACACCACAAAAATATGTTTGCTTCATTATCCAAAGCTTCTGGGTTTCTGTAGTTTTTTACCAGGCAGGGGGAAGCACCCTCTAGGCCAGTCTCAGAATGGGAGATAACTCGGGGGAGCTGTGGAGAGAGGGAACATCTGGTTCTCACTAAAGCGTGGATAAGGCTGGCCAGAGCTTAGAGCTGTACACAGCCTGGTTGAGATGGTGATGGAGTTGTCAGCTTTGGAATTAAGGAAGGAAGCTCCTCCAGGTAATTGAGGAATTGGCCTTGAGTACTTGGGCAGTAGTTGACCCGGCCTCTCCTGAGAAGCTGCACTGATGCAAAGGAAAGGGAGCAGCGTGTGCCGGGTGTCTGGGTCCCTGCCCAGCGCCCTTCCCCTCCCGGCTGGGCTGACCCAGATGTGCTCCTGGGCATGGAAGTGCGGATGGCTTGGTTTGGGGGGGCACACACCTGGGCACAGCGCAGGGCCGGGCCAGGATGGGCATCCATCCAGCAGCACCCAAACACCAAGGAATGCGCTCCCCAGCGTTTGGTATCTGCCTGGCCTGGGAGGCTGGCTGGGGCTTCGGGGCTGGGGGGTGGCACTGCCAGGGACAGTGTGCTTGGGGGCATTCCCAGAGCTGGGGCAAGGCTGGGGGCTGCTCCCAGAGCCCAGCCTGAGCCCTGGCTGCACTGGCCATGAGGAAGGGCACAGTCAGATCTCCCCAAAGGAGCTGTGCACCCTGCAGAGGGCCCTGACCCAGCTGGCAGGTGTGTGGGCACAGCACAACGCCCCCTCAGTGTCAGTGGGAGCCTTGCTCTGAGCTGCCTCCTCCCTCAGGAGGAGGAGGAGGACACCATCAGGAGGAGGACACTAGAGTTCTAAGGGATTTGACAAAAATTCGAATTATCCCACCTAGAGAGATTCAAGCTGCCTGAGGGATCGGATTGGTTTGATTGGACAAAGGAAAGAAACAGCCCCCCCAAAAATCCCTGTGTGAGAGCTGGGAAATGGCTGGGAACGGTTAACTGGAGCTAAGGTGTAGGAATGCCATGATAAATGGTGAATTTGGGAAAGGTGGTGGGGTTTGTCACAGCTATTACAGAGCCGAATGAAGCGTGGTTGCCATGGCAACACCGTGTTTGTTGTACACAGAACTGAGCCGTGGGCTGCCCCGCTCCCCCCGGGCCTGGGGCTTCTCCAGGACTCTTGGACTCACAGTCTGGGAGGCAGAAGGCAATGCCCCGGCATCCTCCCGCTAGGTAAGGATATTTTAAACTTCATGAAATCGCTAATAATTTAGACCTTGTCTCTGGCATTACCTGGTAAATGACCACAGCGGCATTCAGAACTAAAAAGCAATGAGGTGTGCACAATTACCTTCCGAAGCTGCAGCCACACATGGACTGACGCCTGAATTTAATTGCAACACGGGTAGATCGGTGCCTTTTCTACATCCTTTCACTGATGAGCATGTCAGCTCTTTGGAGTTGAAAGCACAACAGAACCAAAGCCTGCACTGGCAAATCAGAAACTTCTAAGTAAAAATTCTCTGGCAAAAATGAAACACAGGTTCAATTATTCTAATTCATTGCATATTTCAAATTATATTTTCAAACAGGTGTAGTTAAATGAGTAAAAATAGCTTTGTGAACTGTCCTCAAATGGTTTACATGCATTTAACTGCAGTTAATGAAGGGCTGATTGAAGCTAAATGATTTCTAAAATTTTTAAATGACCCACGCATGTTGTAAGGGGCCTTGTACCAGCTGTAGTAAAATTCAATCCAGCTGGTGTGTCCTTGGCCCTTGCAAGGCCTTACTGACATAAATGGCCCTTTTAAGCCCACTTTACTTGTGTAAAACCCCCTGGTTCTAATTGTAACTTTGCATGAACCAGAGGAGGTTTCAGAGCCTGTGAATTACACTTGCCAAACAAGTATACAAATTCAAGCCCTTTTTTCCTGGACTCATCCCACAGCTCAGTTCACACAGGAAGGTGCACAAAATCCAGCAGTGTCACGTAACACTCCATTAGAACGTGTGAAATGTAAAGATACTGGGAAATACAGTTAGAAAATACACTTGTAAAATCTAGCCAAACAATCAGGATAAAAAATTCAAAATCCCACAAACCAAAAATCCCAGCAAGAGCAGCTGGAATGTGGTCAGTCTCTGCACTGAATCCAGTCTGATTCCAGAGCAAAGTCTTTCTAAAGTAAAGGCTGTTCCAGCAGTGCTGCAGCCCCGCTACCACAGCATTATAAATTAATGCCAGAGATGCCAAAAGGCCCCTTAAGTAGAAAATGTCAGCATGCAAATGTCGAGCAGGAGATTCACAGGAGCACTGGGAGCCTCCAGGTCCCCCTGGGACGGTTCCCGCCCCATGAAGCCCTGGGAAAGCCCGAGCCCCCGGCCCTGCCACAGCAGCTTTGCTGGTGGAAGCACATTCCCCTGCAGACCAAGGGAACTCGTGGAATGGCCACTTCCCTGCCACGGGCCCTGCCTGTGGGGCAGTGTGTGAAAAAAAAAATCTTCCACCCTGTGGAGGAGCACACAAACTCAGCCAGGGCTTCCCCACAAAGAGCCAGCTTGCGCTTGTGCAAAGCTGCAGCCTTTGGAGAGGCTGGCTGGGGAGAAAGGAATGGGTAACACGGAAAGAGGAGCACACGAAAATCCTTTTGCTGCTAAAAGTGAGGGACTTAGAGTTCATTGATGGCAGCATTTGGTAAGTTAGGAGAGCTTAGTACAAACCTCTAATGTGCTCAAGGCATAGCCTGTGTGATCTGTGTACGGTTTGTGTAAGGTGGAACACAAGCAGGACAGACAAGTGATGCTTCTCCATGAAGCGTTCCAAGGCCTGTGCATGTGGCACTTGCGGATGTGGGTCGGTGGTGGCCTCAGCAGTGCTGGGCAAGCGGCCAGACTTGATGATCTGAGAGGGTTTTCAATGTGACTGCACCAAAAACTCAGCGCTGTAATGGGTCATTTCCTGGTGTCTTACTGAAGTGAGGACTGTAGAAGTTAGGTGTGAAATGACACCAGGAAACACTCAAGAAAGTATTTCTGGGTAGTGGAAGGCTGATGTTTCCTGTACCACAGCACTGGCTGTGCTGTGTTACTGTCTAGCCCTGTGGTACCTCTTTGGGAGGACATGCTCACCACGCCTTCATTAATACAACTACAGAACAGAAAAAAGTGTGGCTGCTCTTTATCTTTTTCTTTCTCCTTCCCCCAGACAAGTGATTTGGCTGTTCCTAATTAAAATGAAGAAAAAAGTGGCATAAACTTAATTAAGATTTTCATTCAGTTAGAGCCTATAGGAATAAATCACTGCAGACTTGGTAGTGACAATCAGAAAATAGTTCCTTCTCTGTCACAGAGATGGTATAAATGATGGGATATCCTGGGACAGGGATGCTAGGGATTACAAGTGCAGGTGTGTCTCTAACCCAGGTAATAACCCCGTGTTTGCACCTATGCTGGATCAAAGAGCAATGAAACTGGCTTTCCCAAATATAGGTACAATTCCCAACTCTGGTGCTGGATTTTTTGGTGGGATTTTGGGACATGGACCCGTTCTTTGGAAGCATAGGTGATAAACTGCAAAACATGTGAAACACTGTGTTTTTCCTAAGCAAAATGATGTTTTTCTGAGGATTAAGTACAAGAACAAAACACAAACACCTCTTAGCTGACGGCCTGACCGTGGCAGGTGGGGTGAAAATGGATAGATAATGAGGCCCAGGTAGCCTGTCCTCCTGAATCTGTATAGAAATCCTGGTTTTACTGTGCTCACAGAATAAACCTAATGAAGATCCCCTGACACAGACAGAGTTCCTTTGAGCTGTACTTCAGATTGTACAAATTACGTGCATTTTAAAACTAAAAACTGCAGTAATTTTAGCAGTTTATGATTTTTTTTAATGCAGGACTGTATCTTCACTCCTTGGCTAGTAGATTCTCTCCAACAAGTCTTATTCTCAGACCTTCAGTATAAGTTTTCAATTCCAAATCAGGAATTCCTTCAAATTCCTTCTAAGAAATTACCAGCACGTTATCAAGGAGAAGGGACTGCTGGTTTTACAAGACTTAAGAATAGAGAAAACGCATCATAGCATGTTGAACAGGCACAGTTCAAGTGCACTTCATTTTTCTTGACTGGGAACTGGGCTCCTCCCTTAGCTGCTAAGCGTTCAAGTCCAGGTTGAAAACTTTTGGCACAGGCAAACAGAACTGAAGCCAATGGTGGCACCTCACCTGTGCAGGCAACAGCAGAGACTAAAGCTGTTCCCCGAACGCCCGGCCTCAGCTCCCGGGTCACTGCCTGCTACTCTCAGGTGGGCCCTGCTGGTGGCTGAACAGTCTGGCACCCCTAGGATCGTGGCATTGACAACACTCCCAGATCAGGCATTTTCATATGGAAAATGCTGTTCCTGAACAGTGACAGCGTTATTTTAAACTGAATGTTCCTTTGGAATCAGCCTCGCTAGAGTTTCAGTCACACACTCATATGCTGTCATCTGAATCACGGACCCCACTTGGCTGAGTATTCCCCTCTTTGCCTTGTTGAAGGGAAGAAAAAGAAACTGCAGCAAAAAGAGGCAGAGGTGACACACCCGTGCTGTGGCTGTCCCCTCCATCACTACCACCCCGGTATGGGCAGGAGGAGCAACCCCAGCACGGGCTGTGCCCGGGCAGGCTCCCGTCTGAGCACCGTGAACACCTCTGCCCCTCGCAGGATCCCTTCCAGAGGTGCCATCCCAGCGCCTCCCAGGGCAGGGAAGGGCTGCCCCATCTAGAACAGCCCCCAAGGCCACAGGGCTGTTGTAGCAAAGTGTGCAGTTGCATTTTCACCGCAGTTAGGTGCCTAATTGTGCGCCTGGGCCTGGCTGCTGTATTTGCACGTGGACTTAATGATGATTTATCGAGGAGCTCTCTGGCCACACCTCGCTCTCCAGCCTGGCACAGGCAGCTACAGGGTGAGAGGTGAGCCTGAGTTCTGGCTTCTCCCTAGCTTTTATTTTAAATTGAATGCCCGTTTCTCTCGAGGTTTTTAAACCACTGGAGCAAAGGGAGAAGTCCAACTCCCAGTGTCACTGGGAGACAAGCACACTGCTGTACTAACAGCTGGGAAAAAGAGATATTCCAGGGAAAAGGCCAGGGCCAGGTTAATAAATGAAATTTCCATGCGAGGCGTCCAAACAGTGCTGATGTTGAACTTGACCAGTGGTGTGCTGTCAGGCAATAAGAACCTGTACCAGCCAAGGTCAAAAGGGATCTTCTTTCAAGAGACATAAATTCTCAGTCCTCTCTCAGGATCATCCAGCTGCCTTTTAACTCAGAACTGCCTGAACTCCAACACTGGAGTTATCAGGGCCAGCTCAGCTGCACAGCCACGCAGTTGGACGCTTAATAGACACAGCACTGTGAAAATGTCTATTATTTCCCTTCAGTGAGACACTTTTTAACTACAGCATCCAATCACTCTTTATGGCGTATGATGTCAAAAACACTTACTGCACAAGCAGAGATCTGTGTTTCTTTTGCCACAGACAATAAATCTTTAGTGTCTTCTCTTGCCACGCATCGCTCCACTTGCTCTCAGGAGGCACCATACGCCTCTCTTTCCCTCTGCCTCTTCTAGCAAGGTCACTTTCCAGTGATGAAACAACTTTTCCAGAAGGTATAGTGTTCAATAATTAATACCTACTGATAATAGCTTCCCAAAGCAGTGCTTTAAAGCTCTAATGCTCATCACAGACTTGCAGTGGGAAGAACCCTTAAAATAGATCTGAGTAGCACATCTGAAAATACCAGCCTCAGGAAGCTGGGGTGCGTGTGACCGAACTTACGCCATGGAAACAGACAGACCTGCAGCCCTGGTGCCAAAGGAAGCCCAGCCCTTCCTCTCGCAGCAGGCAGCACGGCTGTAATGCAGGTGTGAGCAGGTCGGGTCACCCCCGTGCACCTGCTCCGGTGTCATCTCCCAAACAGGCACATCTTCTGCTGCTCCCAGAGGTTCTGTGGGAACAGGGTCCCCAGTGGGAGGATGCTCGGGAAGGTGCCCAGCTGCAGAAGCTGCTCAGACCATTCAGACAGGTCGGGGACAGACCTTAATCCCAGAGTGGCAGCGAGCCCAGAGGACTGTCTGTTGCAGAGTTCCCTTCTCCCAGCCATCTCATTAGCACCAAACTGGCTTTCCAAGGCCATCTCCAGTGACAGCAGCCTTTGGCAAAAGCATGGCAAACTCTGTCCCTGAGCATGCACTGGACAAACCAGTGGATCAGTAGTTCCAGTGTTTCTCCTGGCTGATGGGGTACCACGTGGCTCAGCCCGAATGCAGTAGGTGAAGAAGTTATTCATAAAACTGCTCTTCAGAGCCATCTCAAGAACAAAGCCTCTGTGCCACAACTTTCTACCTAAGGAGTGCAGTCCTTGATAAATGCAGGGGGCTTTGTGCAGTTCATTCTAGACTGGTGTAAGATCTGACTTGGCTTGGCTTGTGTCTGTGTACGAGGTGAAATCTCTGCGCCCTAAGCTCCACAACAAGTAAGAGTGTATTGATGGGAGAAAACCTGTTATATGTTGTTCTTCTTTGGCCCCAAATGCCCTCATCACGGTGTTTACAGTTTAACGCTCCCATTTTCATCCCCTAGAAATGCACTGTGAACCCCTTTACCTGGATCAGCGACCCTCTGCTCCCAGCTGGCACTCAAGGCTCACCAGGGGCATCTCTCCTTCCCCCTTCTGGCCAAGGGCTTGTTTCATTACCTGGGGCTCACATCCCCTCTGCACATGTGCCTCAGTTCCCCTTGTCCCTCGAGAGAGCCCCGCTGCTCTGCGCAGAGGACACACTGCATTTAGGGATGTATGGCCATGGCCCAGTGGGAAGGCACGTCCTCCCTGCTGCGGGGGGGACACAGCACACTCCTGATTTCTTCGAGCCAAAACCTAGTATCACTCTCCTTTTTCTAAGCAGAGCATTTATGGACTTATAAATCAGGACAGACTGACATCAAACATGCCCTGAGAGTGCCTCAGAGCATTCACAGAGTGCCAGCTGGGCATGTGGCTGGCTTGAGAGGAAATGGCCTTAATTACAATCAACATAGGAAAAATTTAAGGAAAGAGTTCTTTCAGAGAATTCCCACAGTTCTAATGCACAGATTCCTATGTACAATGGAAAAGTTATAATATCCATTATATTCTCCTAATCCTTCAAACACCCTTCCTTGTTATTGCAAATGTTGGTATCAGAGAGAAAAACCTTACTGAGCCGCCGTAATCATGGAGCCGATTGGCCCCCATGAGCTATAACCAACTGCTGGGGCACAGCGATGTCACCAGAGGGGACTGGTGCTGCCCCACTGTGGGAGCAGGTGGGCTGGGAGGGGCATTCCCAGCATTCCCATCACTCCCCGGCCACTTCACTGGGGAGCCTTTGTCTAGAGATGTTGTTTTAGTAAAGGCATGACAGCAAATGGCCTGTGACTGGTTGTGGCTGGGCTGTGGGAGTTACTCCAGGCACTCACAGCTCTCCAGGGGGGCAAACGGAGACTGGAACAGGGCAGTGAAGCAGTCCTGAGACCCCTTGGAAGAGGGGGTGCCCTCAGACCCTCTCTGTCTCTCCTAGATGAGCAGGAAACTCACAGTTTCTGGGGGATTCCCAAATTCAGGGGTGCTCAGCTGGGCTGGGAACATCCTTCCCAGAATGGAGTGATATCCTCAGAGCCCTTGGGAGCTGCTCTGAATGTTCAACTCTAAATAACCAATTTTCTTTTTGGATCGTAATATGTTTATTGTGCTCATCATTTTATAGTCTTTCCAGATTTTAGTAGGTTCTATGTTTTAGTATAATGTAAAATAAAATATCATCCATTTACTTGGGTACAGAAAGATACAAAATAAGCTACAAGCTCCTGTGTGCTTTGCACCCTCACTTCCTCTCTGCTCAGACAGGCACAGTTTGCATATACAGAAAGGGAACTTGTATTTCACACTAGTAAAGAATTTCTGTTGTTCCGCTGGAAAAAGGTGATAATGAACTGCAAGAAAATCTACTCCTTTTTCATTGGATCAAACTGTTTTACACTGCCGTGTGTGGCCTGCTGGAGTAAGAAATAAAGACAAGGCAAGGCTGTGGGAGAAAACTGCAGACAGAACTGTGTCTGAGGAACAGCCATTACCTAGGAAGGAGCAGTACTGAGCCCCAGAGCACCCACAAAGCTGCAGCAGGGAAGCGCTGTCCTAGGAAGGCTGTCACCCCATCCCCAAGGTTGTGTTCACAGCCAGACGTGTCACCTGTCCTGAGGCAGCAGGCCAGGGACACTGCTCCTCTTCCTTGGTCACCTGTCCAGCACAGCTCGGAGCCTGGCAGGAGCTGAGCCCACCCGAACTGCAGCGGTTGATCTCATGTAGCATTTGCCCACCAGTTCCTAGAAGTTACAGAATTCTCTTCAGAGCGACTGGGAGGGGACAGACCTGTGTGCACCCACAAACCCTCTGTGACAGGGAGCAGCATCAGGAACCATCGCTGTGAATTGCACTACCTTCCTTGGAGCCTGTGTTTAAACTGCAGGAGGCTGTGACACAGCCAGCCCACAGGCAGTGGTCAGGAAATGTTCTGGCTGGGGAACACCTGGCCAGTTTAAAATGCAAACAACTGCAGTGTTATGGGGGCTTTGTTAACGCTTTATGGATCTGTAGTTCAGAATGCACTTAAACATGCAAAAACTGATTTGAGAACAGAAGTAATTTTGACTAATGGGAATACAGTAATAAGATTGGAGGCAATAAATGTAATTTTGGATCACTTTTCTTCTCTCTCTCTCCACTGTCTGCCTCTCCCATGCAGCAGTCACACCCAGCAGCATGTCTGCTGTAGTTCTTCCCAACTTTTCAAGAGCTGTAGGGGAAAACAGCTCCCTCCCCCTGCCTTTTTTTGGATAATGTTGTGCATAAAAGGATTAACATGTGCAATTGCTTACAGGCTTTAGAGCCCCAGGTTGGGCAGGGCCTGGGTGGGCACATCTGAGCATCCTCTGACCTCCAGTAGCTGCAGTTTACCACAGGTTTGTAACAACTCTGGGTGACTGAATGAGCTCGGGCTGCCACAGCTATGGCCAGTGATAGCACACCTGCCAGGTGGGACAGAAACTCACTTTCTAGAAACAGCTTGATTAGAGGAGCAGAGCCCAGTGAAGTGACAGGGAAACCAGCCTAGTTCTGTTCACCTGTCACCACCTCCCATCTCAGAGCCTCTCTGGCTCTGGTCACTTATTTCCAGCATCACCTGACTCTGTTATATCAAGTATTTGTGCTATCTCCTCCGAAATGGCAGTGGAATCACAGCCTGCACTATTTAAAATGTGCCATGTCACTGTGGAAGAACACTGGGATGTCTCGCTTAAATCTGCCAAAGTAAGAATGCCATTTGAACGCTAATCTAGATAAATGGCACATAAAATTGATCTGGATTAATACACATATCAATATAAACAGAGGTATGGGAGTTCACCATGTGGGAATGCAACCTTTGTGCGAGGCGTTTTTTTATTTCCATCCCCTTTTGCTGAAGAGTGTGTGAATGCAAACGCTTCCTCGGCGCTGCGTGCGCGTTACCCGTGCGAGCAGCTCCCATACAGCGATGTATGTATGTGTAAATTGTGTGAATGTAAATATAGATAGGCCATATGTCCCCAAAGTCCCAAAAGAGCATCTGATGTTGATATGTAGACAGTGTGTTAAGGACCTTCCTAATTAATAAGCCAGATTAAAAACCTCTTGGCAATCAATTAAGATTAATGACAGAAGTCATTCTGTCTCCCCCTCCGCCCGCGTCTCGGGCTGTGAAAACCCTGGGTCGGGAAACTTTAATCCTGTTATATGCTGCCTCCTTCATCTGCAAAGCCTGGAGATTAGCTCAGCGGCCATTCCCGAATCCCGGCCAGCCGCTCGGACAGCTGCCCTGCGCCACCAGCTCACAGGGGAGGAATAATCTGGGCAGGGGAACAGGCCTGGCGCATCATTCTACTGCAGCTCACTCCATGAGAAAGGTGTCGTGAGGATGAGGAAAACAAACGTGCTTGTTGCTTGGGAATCCTGCGCAGTGAAATGCTCTGTGATTACCAGCCCCTGCCCTGCCCATGGAAGGGTTTCCTTTGGCTTGCCTTTGGGGGACTGTGCTGCTCGTGTGCTGGCAGGGAAGCTGTGGGACACCTATGGCACATCCGTGCTGCCCCCAGCACTGGCGTTCCTTTCTCCATGGCTGCCATCCCGTGCTGCACGGCCTTGGAACTGACAGGCAGGTTGGTTTCTTCCTGCTTTCTCATTCCTAGCAATGCTCACAGAGGGATGAGTCCCGAAGGCTCGTTTAAGAGAGCAGCAGACTCATCTGCACCAAGGGAGGCAGTGCCAAGAACTGCTGCCTACGTAGTTGGGAAAATATCCCTGTTTCTCCTGACACCAGCACAACATCCTCTCTTCAGCAAGATGGTCCCTCCCGCTTCCACTGACTGACAGCAAATCCGACTGCCAGGAGAGCTGCTCTAGTTGGGATGGGCACCTGCCAGGCAGCCAGCCAGACCCCCCTGAAAGCAGCTCAGGTTACAGGGAGAAGCCGTGACTCCAGTGACCAGGAGCTTCCTTCTGGAGGGAGCACTGCTAGCCACGTCTTGCACGTGCAGAATGTATTACTTTTGTATTATGCAGAGATGCTCAAAAGTAACAGTTTAAACAGATGTTTGTGTTAATTCTGCAGCCATTATTAGAAAAGACCTTTAAAACAGGCAAATACTAACAGGCTTAAAAACAAGTACAAGTGTCTTCCTGTTTAAAAGGCTGGTCTGTACATGGAAGTACAAGCTGGAAGCATTCTATAGTTCTCCTCTCTTCTGATTCTTCTAGAATGAAGTACAGTGTTTCTTTTCTTTTACCACTGACTCCCATTTCTGTCCTGATAGGGCAAAATCTTCACTACAAGTGCCATGGGCTATTTGCGCCCTTAAAGATGTTTGTGTGCATAAATACACACAGGATCAGAGTCTCAGCCACCATCACATTGCAGCAAGCTCAGACAAAGAATCCAAACTGCTGATGATCACCTCGTGGTGCTAAACTATGACTTGGAAAACAAACACAAGGTTTTAGAGGAAAAACTAGGCCCCTGAGGCTGGCACTGTGCCCCTGTGGCAGGCTGTGTTCCTGGGCAGCCCCAGACTCCTGGCAAAAGAAGTTTAGTACAGACCCTTGGACACTGAACTGGCTTATCAGAGTAGCCCAGACTGCTGTGGCTCAGTCTTCTTTGCCCCTTTAATAAAAAAAAGGAAGGAAGTCTAGCTAGGAGCACAGACACAGGGTAATGCATCATTTATAAATTACCTTGTTAGCGCAGAAAACACCACATGGCTCTGCAGCCGAAATCTCCTGCTGCGGACTTGCTCTGTTTGATGGGAGCCCTTCAAAAGCGCTCGTGGCTTAATGGAGGCTGTTTGTGGGGCCCTCGATCCATACCTGCTGTCCTCATCCCTCACTGGGAGCCCGGCGCAGCTGCCGCGGCGTGCAGCTGTCTCTGAAGTGGCTGCGTGTCCTCGGCCCCCAGCACAGCCAGCCCGCGTTGGATCTCTGGATTTGTGCCTGAGGCGAGCCGGGGAGCAGCTGTGTCCAAGCCGTGCTACCTTTAGTGTTGCAGCCCCCGGGCCCCACGTGCCCCGGCCGGCCCCGCGCTCCCGCGGCCGCCACACAGCTGTGCCCGCAGCCTGCTCGGCGTGCCCACACCTGGGCGCTGCCCGCCTCCGGCAGCCGCGGCTCCCGGGGCTCCAGCCTCCCTGGCAGCCTCCCGGTACGGCCCTCGCACCGCCTGCCGCACGGCACAGCCGGGACAGCGCGGGAATGCACCAACAGCTCGCTCCGCTTTGATACTTCATGCCTAAATTTCAACTGCCTGATCAAGCACTCCAATTCAGCAGTGAATTCTTTTACCAATGGAACTGACGAGTTCTTAAACAGTAACAGAGAGATGATGAAATAGAACAACTCCACGGCTCCGTGTGTGTGTGTGTGTGTGCGTGTGTGTCTCTCCCCGTGCACACTCGTGCACTGACACACACCAGGGGCCCACCGTGGGCTCTCCACCCAGTGTGTTAGGAACAAGGAAAAAGATACCATTTTTTCCCCAAGACGGCAAACACTGCGCAGACAGAAATGGCACTCTGCAGTGACACAGGTCACATCTGACCCACCACTCCTTTAGGCACAAATATCACTCCTTTTCCCTTGAGCTACCACTCCGTTTTTCACAAGCCAAGGTGCTGGCCAGTGTTGCTCCTGTCAGGCCCAGGGAAGGCTGGTATCTGACTGCACAATGGCTCAGCAAAGCCTGCCCCCAGGGCAATCCTTACAGTAACTCCCTGCCTTTAGGGGCAGAAATCCCCAAACCAGGGCCTGATTGACACTTTTTTAGCCTTTTAAGGCACCACTTCTATGTTCCCGTTTACACTGAATTTACCTGTTAAACTGTACGGTGCCATGTATTTTGTGTGTAGATTGCTGTTGTTATTGCTGCTCCATGTCACATGCATCATTCATGCAAACAGTGACCAGCCTGCCACAGTAACAGTGCTAACAGCTGTATCCAGCTGTGCTCTCCACCTGCAGCACGGCACTTGGCCATTCTGCTGCTTCCAACACTTGCCTTACCTTAGTCTCACCTCTTCATCCTTTTGAACAGCACCAAACTTAATCCCGGGAAAATAATCAAAATTCCCGTTACCTCCCATTCTACCACATGTAACTCCCTGCCCCCCTTCAGTCCTCTCATCCTTTCATGTGGCCTTCATGTTGTATGGTATACAGACAGTGCTCTGTAGTATGTGAGACTGTGACCTGTGCCATCCTGTTTAAAGAAAAGCATTTGTTCCTGTGGCTCTTCCCAAGTGCCACAGGAAGCTGAGTAGATGCAGGAGATAAATGCTGACATTCAAAGTGATACTTTCCTGAGGAGCAGCAATCAAAAATACTTGATCTGGTTTCACTGTCAGAGGTGCAAACAGCAGCTCTGTGTCCTCAGCATTTGGGGGAGAGGCCCCTTTTTCAGTGGCCACAGATGTTTCAGGAAAAAGGACTGTCTGAGAAACACATTTCCTCACCTTTTTCTTCTGTGAAAGGCATCATTGGTGTGGAAGTGCAAAGCTCTAGGAAGCAACTTGCATGGACATTATTGCCAGCCTCTGCTGTTACAAACAGCTGAGTCTGAGAGGGATTTATGTGCCTGTGACAAGACGTTACCCTGCACGAGGCTGTGTTCCTGTTCTCCACCTGAGCACACACCACATCCAGCACCCGTCCCTCTGTCGCCGGGAGCCCCGTGCCGGTGCCGCGCATCCAGGCTGGCGCCACGCCCCTTTCCCCGCACGGATCGCCCGGTGTGTCACCCTTCCTGCCGAGCCACTGCGGGGGCCCAGCCCCTGGCCGTGCGCCGCACACCCACCTGGTCTCCTTGCTGAGGCCGCATCAGCGAGACTCTGTCGTACTGGCGCCGCAGCAGCGCCCACAGCGCATCCAGCCGGCCCTGCGGGGACACAGCGCTCAGTCAGGGGCGGCAGCAGCCCCACCCGCACGGTGGAGCACCTGCAGTGGAGCACCACTTCCCTGGAGCCAGGCAAGCAGAGCTAAGCCTGGCCTGCGTCCCCTGCACCCACTGTGGTGCTGCTCCTGCCCACCTGAGTGCCAGGGAGGGCATTCTCCTGCCCGGGGAGCGGAGCTGCTTAGGAGCATCCCGCTCTGCACAGATGGTGCCAGACCTTGCCTGTGTGTCTGGACATCACGGCTTCAGGGCTTTCTGGGGGTCAGAAAGGACTTGCAGGCACTTGGGAAGACAGCAGTATCCAGAGTCCCAGCTACACCTGGGTGTTTTCTGCTCTTAGCACCTAAAGGCAAGGTGTTTACAGACCTACCCTCTGCCTGTAGGCAGTGCTTGTGTTGTTTGCAGGTGACTCAGAGCACCATTCTTATGAGCCAGATAGAACAATTCGCTTTTTATCAGAATTCTTGCATTACATTGTTTTATATAATTTTTTGCTTTTCTTGGTTTGTCATGACAATGTGTGTTTAAAACTTAGTGTAGCAGCTACAAACTGTGCAGTTTTGGGTTTAATTAGCTCTACTAAGCCAACAAAGCCCCCATAGATTTTAATGCTCTCACTGTACAATATGTCTCTTTTTAAGGGGAGGCAAACAGAACGTGGCAGTAATGATCAAGTATTGCATTTAGGGCTACAAACTGCTCCTGCCATTCCTGCTGAGTAGGTGTTCCCTTCGAGAATAGCACATTACACTTGAATGGGAACACTTGGAAAGTAACGCACAGCTCAGCCTGCATAAGGCACAAAGAATCCAGCCCTTAGTAACAAATCGTACCAAAGACTGAACAGATACCTTGATTGGCGTGTACCACTTCTGCTGCATGGCTGGTGAGGTAGGCTTTCGTTTAGGTGGTTTAGGGTGAAAAGGTTCTTCTGGTTCTTCTGGGAGCTTCACCACAGCATTCTTTGCTTTTTCCAACCTGGCCCCTTCTTCTGTGGAGCCTTTGTCGCCCCAGCGCACCTGAGGAAAGGCAGAGTTCAGGTATGAGTGACCACAGGGCAGGGAAACTGCTGCAAATAACAGAGGATAAATCTGGAAGAAGTGCTGGATAAACAAGAGAGGAGGTACTGAGGAGAACACTGCCTCTTCATTATGGTAACAACAGTCTTAGGTAAATGTCTGTAAGAAGTCTTAGTACAGAAAGAAAATCCTATCTTGCTTCACATGGGCGACAGGGAATCTGTGAAACCTTCTCTAAGTAATGATATAAAAATATAATTTCCACTTCTTTTTTATCCTAAAATACCAGACCTTAATCTGGCACCCATGAAAGGCAAGATTTCTGAACCCAGGTCTCCTAGCCCAGAGAGTTTTCAAGAATCCCAGGGTAGATTTAATGTGATGCTTAGGAAGGTTTGAGCAGAAGCTCCTTGAACCTGTTCAGGTTTCCACATGCTGTCCTGCAGGAAGATACACACTGGAGAAGTGCAGGTGAAGCTGTCTACCCTGCATCAGTGCATGCAGAACATGCAGCACTGTGTATGTTAATGTTAACTGTGTATGTTACACTGTTCCAAGTGCATAAAATATATACAGAATTGAAAGAGAAGGAAACCAGGGTTATCACTGCCGGGGAGACAGACACGTATTCCCACTTCCATACGGGCTGTACTCACTGTCCTCTGGAGATGAAAGACATGGAAAAACCTCCCCACTAAGAGGGATAATTCACCTTGCTGCAGGAATCCTCTTTCACCTTGTAACTGGAAGCACCATGCAGCAATCTGAACAGGGGTGTTTGCTGTACTGCACACAGAAACAAGCCTGGACAAGGCTGTTCCTTTCTCATCCAAAAAGGAACAGCTAAAAGTTTGAGAGTCCTTAGTGAAAGTGGCCTGGATCATTTCAGCAAGACTTGCCATAATCATGCTATTTGCTGTCATGTGGCCTGCCAGGAGGCCCCTGTACACCTGTGTCTTTCACTGTGATCAATGGTACTTTTACAGGGCTTGTCATGTGGCTGCTAAAATGTATTTTAAACACCGTTAAAACCATTAGCTGGAGGATCTCTCACTGAAAAAATTACCTTCTCCTTCAGACAGAAGCCAATTCACCCAGAGGAAACCAGAAGTGGTGGAGTCTGACCACCCAATTTTGACATAAAAATGAATTAACTGTAACAGGTGGGGTCTGGCAATGACATGACAAAACTTTAAAGCAATGCCCAAAGACAGGGCTAGGAGAGCAAACAGCACTGCCCAAGCTATCTGGGACTGTCACAGAGGGGTGGAGCTAGTGGGGAAGGCAGGAGTGGATGGGTACCTGCCCCAGCACAGGAGTGGGAAGTGCAAGGGTGATGGTTCAGTCCCTTCCCTTCTCCAGAAGGGGAAGCTGCCAGAGGAATCAGGCTGCCAGAGGAACGGCAGAAGAAGCCAGAGAAGCAATAAAAACCAGATGACTCCACTGCCACATGGACTGCAGACATGGAAGAAACGTCATGACTGGGCCAGCAAGTTTGTCACTGGCCATGGCACAGAAGCCATCTTCACCTGCCAGGTGAGGAACAACCTCCCCTGGGGTGTGTTTCCTCTCACTTCTGCCCCACCTCCCCAAAGGAGCAGCGTGCTCTTCTGAGCCAGGGAGAGCTGTGAGGCCTGTCCTGCTCTCCCAACAGCCTGAGCCCGTCTTCCCAGCCTGTTCCAGACTCGGCAGGGCAGAGGTGAAGCTCCCCACTCAAACCCAGAGGCACTGACCATCAGTGCCCAGCCAGACCTGTCACTGCTCTGGGGTCTCAGGAACGGACAGAGCCACAGAGCCCCCACACAAGGGGGGGCTTTTATCTAGGGCCCATGATTACCCTGGCAGGAATTTCAGTTGGTTAACTTCTTTAGCCCTTAATCCTGCAAAAAATTCCTACCACAGATAAAAGGTTTTCTAACGTAATCATCAGTTTCTGCCCTCGTTTGCATTTTTGCCATGGGCTGAATGTGTCTTTCTTTGTGGTCCTGATGTCACTTGTGTTCACGAGGTTTCTGCTCCATTGTGCAGGATCCCATTTGGGAGCCCCTCCTGGAGGCTATCATAGTTTCCCTCAAATCCAGGCTTGTAATTCTTGATGTTGGAAAGTATTTCCTAGTTTGCTTCTGAAAAACACTGCACAAAATGTTTGCTTTTTGTGAAATCTGAAGCTCTTCTAAATTAGCAATTCTGAACTGCTGAAGAAAATGCATATAAGTGACACAGCTTCAAACCTGCATGTTCTGCTGCTGCACTTAAAGAGTACTCGAGCAAAGCTGATTAGGGCAATACCTTTAAAGTTTCATCGAGACACCTCAGTATGGCCGAGGTGGGTGTTTCAGACAGAGACAGCTTCCTGGACTGCAGTTAGGAACTGCTTTGCACATTCCATATAGGCTGACTTGACTACAAAACCTGCCATAAGGATGTGCCCATAAGGATGCACATTCTTCATTCTGTTTTAATTAACATGATGCTATCGTGTCTCTTCAAAGACAGGCTCTGTTGTCGCTGCGAGTCCCTCTGGGATCAAGCCTCTCCTCAGCGTCACCATTGTCAGCGCATTTGGCTGGCCCACACTTGGGGGACTTATGTTTCACTGTAATTCCTTCCAAAACACGCAGAAAAGGCTCTCACTCTCTCTTTCTCATTAGTGTGATGGAAAGAGCATGTCTTGAGGCAGCTATTTAAAGTCCCAGTCAAATGGAACTACTGAAAGCTGTTCTTTCAGAGGCAAGGTCAGAATTGTTCGATATGGTAACGAATTTTCCAAGGCTTATGCCAGTGGGAAGACAAGCACACATTATGGCCTTGTATTTTCAGTGCACTGTCAAGTCTTTGTTTCCACACTTGCAGCCTCAGAGAGCTCCTGTTTGAGGGAACTGCCATCTCCAAATGATACCAACCTCCATCCTCTTAATTCCCCCAACTCCTCGTCCACCGTAGTAGGAAGCATCCACCGTGGGCCACTTCTTGGAAGGCAAGGGCTCCGGTTCTTCTTCCTGTAAGTACATTCAAATGGTATTTACTTTTAAAAGATGCTTCCACCCACACACTGAATGTCTTTTCTGTATATTTCACTGGAGTTCCCAGAGCGTACCCTGTTGGTTGTGAAAGGGGTGCAAACACTGAGGACAGCAGAGCCTCCAGTGCGTTTCTGCCTGTAAGAGGGAGAGGGATTCCCTTGTAAGGGGAATTCCTCAGTGGCTGGAATGACAGAGCAGGGGGAAAACACTGCCTAAGTCCTACATGAATCTTTATATGTTGGACAAGGGCTATTCAGGCTTTCTGCTTTCAATGCAGAATGTGGAAAACAAAGCTATATTGGAATAAAGGCCCTAAGTGTTTCTGTGGATCTGGGCTTAATTCAGACCACACTGAGCTGAGGCAGAGCAGAGATCTGGACTTTAGCAACCCTGTTCTCCACTGAAGGCGCCCCCCACGGCAGTCCTTTCTCCGGCAGCGCTCGGACAAGGAGCTGGACGCGCAGGGAAGCACAGAAGCGGTTCCATGTAGCAGTGTGCTAGGATTAGCACCACCAGACCATACCTCTTTTGGGGCTGATGGAGGTGGAGGGGGATCCTTGATGACCTGAAAGAGCCAAACACAGGAAAGAGTAAGGTGGTGCACTGGCAGCAGCCAAAGGCAACAGACCACGCTAAGAGTGACATGTTTCCACCCGAGCCCCCACGACCGCCAGCGAGCTGGCAGCCTCTGCTGCCCGCTCCCCTGAGCATCCATCAGCGAGGCCTTCTGGAAATTACCACCATCCATCTGCCAGACCTGCCATCCCCGGCCTGCAGACACTCTGGGCAGACGTGTCTGCCACTGCGCTTCCTGGCCGGATGAGCCTCAGCCGCCGTGAGGAACAGCCAGTGCCGAGACCCCGCAGAGTCCGTGAGCAATCCCGGAGGAAAAGCGTCCGAGGCCTGTGTGAGGTCCTGCTCAGCCTGCTGCCGTGCTGCTGGGGAGTCTCTGGCCCAGTGACAAGTGTGAAATGCCTTCTGGCAGCTCAGGCTTCACCTCTGGATGTCCCGAACGCTTCCGCAGCCCTCACATTTCCCACCTCCCAGCTCCATGACTGTGCAGTGCCTGCACTGCAGTCACACTCCCACACTTCTGACACTGCTCCGGGTGAAGCCCACTCCCGGGAGCATTTCTTACACCTCTATTTAAATCTCCCTACAGTCTCTTCCCGTTCCCTTTGTCACATCCACACTGTAAAGCTCAGAGAATGCCCAGCACTGACAGTCCCAGCAGGGGAGTGGCAGGCAAGGGACCCTCTGCACTGATTTGGCTGAAAACTGAATGCACAGGCACCCCTCCACGAGAAAAGTAGGTTTGCAGGCTAGCCTTGCTAAGATTTTTGGTGACGATGGGCCATGTTTTGGGCTCGGGATTGCCTGGAAATGACTGAAAAATACACCACGAATATCAAGGAGTTCGTTCTTGCTATGCCTTGATGTTACACAATCATATCCAAAACTGTGCATGCTGACAAACAGCTCAATACAGGCTTTAAGTAACTTAACTGAAATATGCCTTACTTTAGTCACTCTGTGCTATTTAATTTTAGTACTTTCATTAAACACTGCCTATGAGCAGTACCACTGCAGATGGTCAGCATAATACATGAAAGAAACTTATTTTTCTGATCAGTAGAGTTTTCCATCTTGATTTACATTTCAGTTCTCAGTGCCACCCAGATAGTTACTACTGACTGCTTGAACATGCTGTGGACTTCCAGCAATGCATAAAGGAATTCTGCCCAATAGCAGAAATAACTTAGGCACCCCTGGAAAGTTTTCCACAGCCCTTCAGGTTTAAGTTATGGAATGGCTCATGTCAAGCTCAGAGTGCTTTGGGTGGATTGGAAGGTGACCTGTGGATTTCAACTTTAAGACATCTCTTTGCTGCTAGGATGTTGCAAAACCATGCCATACATTACTTTTCTTTAAATAGCTCCGAACACTTTTTCTTTCCAGTCATCAGGAGTTTCCAGCATATTTAACAAAAAGTAATTATTTAATTAGTGAAACATTCCTGAGAGCCACACTGGAATCATTACCCTAACTGTACATGAAACAGCAACACAGCGGGATCGTGGGACAGATCCTGAGAGATACTTGGATGCTGAGTTGGATTTGCCAAAGCCTGGAGATATTTAATTCTCGCTGAAAGCAATTAGGAGACTGGAAACAGTAAAGCAGCACTTTGTCTCAATGAAGGGACACCTTATTTAATTTCTGTCCTTATTTCCATTTCACCTGTTCCTAACCATCATCCCAAAACAATCTCTGTCTCTGTCAGGCCTGCCAGCTGTACAGGAGAAGGTCCCCCTGGGTGGATTTGTATGCACCCATATGAAATGGCACTGCCCTTCCCCATCAACAACTGTGCCACTCTGAAGCCTCACATCTGTCTGAGCACAGACAGATTTGCCCAGCAAACCTCTCCGTGATGAGGGATGGAATTCCAGCAGGCCCTGCACCCATTGGGGATGTAGGAATTACAACTCCCACCCTGGACAATCAAGAGAAACCTGACTTGTTTGAGCTTACTGTGGCTTGCTAAGGCAATAGTCAATGGCAGCTTTTGCTCATCTCCTCAAGTGGAGGATCTAATCCTGTGCCAGCTTCTGAACTCGCTGAAGTTTGAGGGGAAATTCAGTTTAAAGCCAAGCAATCCATTAATTAGCTGTTATTTCTAATGGCTTCAAAAAATGAAACTTGTTTTAAAAGTGACAGTGGTGTGAGAAAATAATCTGCTTTGAGTAGCAGCTCCTCACCCTGCTGACAGCACTGGAATGTCAATGCCTGCATCCTTATGCTTCCACAGGCTCTCACACTCACACACTCGAATCACACGTGCACATGCAAGGATTCTTTTCAGTCGTGTGATATTCCAAGTGAAATCATTAGAAAACTGTTTAAGAGAAATTCAAGGCACACGTGCAGCTCTGCATGGAGGTGCACACAGAACTGCAGAGAGGAAGACCTGAGTATTGTAAATTAACTTTCCCCAAGCTGGATTCAGATTGTTTCAATGACGAAGCCTCTGAATAATGCTGCTGTCTTATCATCCTCATGGAGAGGTGGGCTGCTTCCTCAGTTTGTTTGGTGTTATCATCAGCCTCTCCGGGCAAAGCTCCATCTCATTTAGTGAGTTGCAAATAATGAAGGTTTGAGTTTGGAGAGGAGCTGATTTCTTTAAAAAAATCATTAAAAAAAAAGGAGTTGGTGCTTGAGGCAGCAGTGCCTCTGATCCACTCATTAACACTTCTCTGCCGCTCCATGATGTGGGCATTAGGAGATGTCAGCACAGAGCCTACAGCCAGCTTGCTGCAGTCATATGTTCCACAGCGAGGGACAAGTGACAGAACTGTCACAGTGAAACCCTTGAAAGTGGGGGACAAGGAAGGAAAAGGAAGAGGAGTCCCCCTGCCCCACCCTCTGAGTGTCCACGGGCCTCACACCACGGAACGCTGTGAGACCGAGCCCCAGCCAGGATGGAGTGGGGCCCGCGGGCAGGGGGCAACACACCGGCCTGGCTCCAGACACTGGTTCTGCCCACAACACCCTGGACCTCTCTTTTCCATAGGAATCTGACTCCTGTGCTCCTGCTCCTTGTTCCAGGAAACCAGGAAGCAGAGCCAGAGGAAGGGAAGAGCAGGTCCTGCCCGGCCCTAAGGCTGCCTCTCTCCTCAAGGACGCTGCCCTGAAGCCCAGGACTGCTAAGCCACAAGTGGCCCTTCCAGTGATGGATGTCCAAGCCTCCTGTGCAGGGGAGAAGGGCAGGAACTGGGGGACAGCAAAACCAGAAGGAAGGACCAGTGTTCTGCAGTAGGTTCAGTGCAACAGCGTGTGGGCTTGCAGCTCAGCAGTGCTGTAGCAAAGAGGCCTAAGATTACCTTTTCTTTTGAAGCAACAGAATAGTATCCACATGAGGTGGGAGGAAACACAGAGGGCACAAACATTTGAAGAACTATGGTTTTATAAGGCTAAAAATTGATAATATAGAACTATTCACTGGGCTGCTTCATGTAGGAATTTTAACTTATGAAGCCGGTTTATGAATCAAGGTTAGGTTTTTTAAAATAAGAAAACCAGGAGCTTGCGTCTTACTGATTTGCCATGTTCCTTTTCCATAGGGAGGCTCGTCATATTAAACAAAATGGAGGTAAGGTGATTAACAGGAAGCTCCCTGGATTTCTGTTGGGCTTGTGCTGTGGAGAATGAGAACAAGCGAGGCTTTTTGTTCTCACCTCAGGAAGCCCAGACTATGAGGATGCAGATGGAGGCTGAGATTTCCTGCCCTTGGACAGCCAGGGGCCCGATGGACCCCCCGGGTCACAAGGGCTGCAGCAAGGTCAGGTGAGAAGGCCACTTCCTCTCTGCCCCACATTCCACAAGCCCCAGACAAGAACAGGTACTCAGACCAGGGAAGCACTCTCCATTTCCCAAGTCCTCCATGCTGTCCTTGAGCTGGATGAATAATAAACTTCCCCGCTCCCCCAGAAAGGAATGGCAGGAGGCAAGTGACCAACACTGCTGCTGCTGGGGTGAGGATAGAGAGTGCACTCAGATAAAGAGATGGATGTGTGCAGGGATTATGAAAAAAAATAGGGATTTCAAACCTGAGAGCCCATAATGGACTACAAATACCAATTTTACTGAGAGCAGTTTTAAAGTGGTCCTTGATTTCAGGGTAACATCTGCACACCATTAAGGCCATCCCATTCCCAGTAACAGCACCGTGCCGGTGCTGGTTCCTGTGTGTGCAACTCAGGCAGGCGGGGCCGTGCCCAGTGGAGCCCCAGCGCTGGAGCTGCTCTCTCCAGCCCTTTCCTGCCTGTCACAAGCCCCACCAGAGCTGCCTCCCCATCACTTCACAGTTTCCTGAAGGATCTGTGTTTCCCACCCGTGGCTCAGGGTGCAGGGGCTGTTCCCCAGGGTCTGTACTCACCACTTTGCAGCAGAGGGGCCAGAACCACCAGAGCAGGCCGAGCGCCACCAGCAGCAACAGCACGAGGACGGCAATGAGCGCTGCCACGCCGCTGGACTGCGGAGACAGCAGGAACAGAGTCAGTGCTGCCTCACCCACTCGCCCCAAAAGCCAGCGGTAGTCCTGCTCTGCTCAGGGGCTTCCTTCTGATGTACAACTCGTACAACTGATAGCCCTGAGATCAGAACGAGGCCCAGCTTGAGGAAAAGAGAGAGCCCACTGCCTGCTAGGGAATGAGCCATCAGACACCGACAGGGCAAGTCTCATCCTAAGCCTGTGGATAACACATATGTGCCCTTCTCGTCCATGAGGTCCCAGGTCTCACACATGGACTGGGGAGCACACAGGGAGGTTTGAAGGTGTCTCTACAAACAGTACACCTGTGAGGCTCTGATGCTGATCACCCACACTCCTGCACAGACTGTGGCACGCTGACTCCCTGCAGCCATGCTGTGGGAACCTGAAACTGAAGGAGGGAGTGTTCCTGCTTCCAGCAGCACTTGAACTACAGAACTGAGCAGCCCACCTCCCACACCTCCAACCCACTTCCTGGGGGTGTCTTTATTCCTACACTTTAGGCTTTTAGAACAACACTGACAGAAACACAACAGCATCTCTAGGAAAATAAAAAGTTACTCAGACTTCAGCTGGAGAAAAAAGGAAAGGAGAGACCCAGAGGACCACTGAGACTGGAATACTGCATGAGCAGTCCTGACCCAGAGGTGCTCCACTGCACATGGGGGTGGAACAGAGCCATATCCCAGATGCAGTGAGGCACACAGGTACAGTGGTGCCTGGGTGCCTAATGCCGTGCGATTTTGTTTGTTTTCACTGCAGTAACGTGTGTTTGTTGGGAGGCTGTAACTTGTAACTCATCTCCCAGTCAGCCGTCAGCTGCTCAGCTCCCAGAATTAGTGAGCAGTTCTAGCAGTGACCCATTTCTTGAGTTGCCCATCTGCTGCTATGGAAACAGCAGTTCTTGTGTGGAGCCGCCTTTGCTGCAGCACAGGCCAAGAGCAGAAACCAGAAAGAGACAAAA
Source organism: Hypocryptadius cinnamomeus (assembly GCA_013400635.1). Taxonomy (NCBI): domain Eukaryota; kingdom Metazoa; phylum Chordata; class Aves; order Passeriformes; family Zosteropidae; genus Hypocryptadius; species Hypocryptadius cinnamomeus. The sequence continues at coordinate 43,529 of VYZP01063769.1, forward strand.
AGGGCTGCTGAGAAGCTCTTCCTGCTGCTGTGCACATCTGTACCTCTCTGCTTCCTGCCAGGACAGGCTGTGAGCACAGAGCAGCGCAGCTGCCATGCAGCTCAGCGGGAAGGCCATGCCCAGCACCTCGCTCTGAGCTGCTTTGTGTCAGGGCTTTTCTGCTCCTCTCTGTGCAATCCTGGCAGCTCTTACAGGGGCACCATGTGCTGCCTCCTCTGCAAGGGCTGAGGTGAAGGCAGGCTGCAGCTGGGCTGCAGCAGCTCCTGTGCTGCACAGCCCTCAGCCACCCTGCCTGGGTGTACGGCTGGCATGCTGCCCACTGACAGAGGCCCTGAAACAGACAACTGTGATTTGGGCTCTGTGTGTTCCTTCGGCTCCCAGCTCAGTCAGGCTTCCCCTCCTCAAACTGCAGGGCTGCACTGGATCTCTGATCTCTACAGCCGCACAAATGGTGAGGTTTTAAATGAATAGAATAAAAAAGTCATTTTTTCTCTTTTCAGTTACTGATCTATGAGCAAAGAAATCCTGTTGGGAGCAATCTGTGGTGATGGGCAAAAGCAGTTCTCTCTGTGCTCCACACCCAGTGGAAAAGCTGCTCTCCAGTCACACTTGAGGTAAGACACATTTGAAGGCCCATGTGCACAGCACGTGCTCAAAACTGTGGGCTCATGTCTCCCTCCACAAATTCCAGCTGTCCTGTGTAATACAAAAGGAATTAAAGGACAGCAAAAATGTGAGAGTAGAAAATATATGTGTTAAGTTAGAACAGTCACTGGCTGCACAAGTGTGTGGTCTCTCCCAGAAGCAGTTTTTATCTCTCCTATCACCTATGATCAGACTTAGCAGGATGTTCACACTGCCTCCCTCCCAGGTGTAAGTGGGACACTCTGGCCTGTCCTTGGACAGGCTGTCTCCCCAGATCAGCAAGAGCTGAGAGCCTGCACTCCTCACTCAGGCCCCAGCGTTACGGAGCATTAGCACCTCTGCAGGGCTGTCTCTCCACACACTGGCTGAAGGGCCAAGCTTGTGCCCATCTGCTCCCTCCAGTGCTACTCAGGGAAGAGCCATGCCAGAATGGGGCCCAGCTGACTGTCACGCCTGGCCCTCAGGACAGGCCTCTGAGGGCTGGGAAGCCTCCCAGTACTTGCAAAGACACAGCTTTGCACAGCAAAGTGGAAGCAGAGGTTCTGTGCTCCGAGACCTTGCAATGGCAAAGTCCAAAGAGAAACGGGGCGTGGGGATTTTACAAGGAGTTACAGAAGTCATTCACTTACACACTCTGAAGCAGTGATGGTTAATGAGCTGGACATGAAAGACTGGCCTTCATTCAAACTCACCAAAACCTCCAGGGTTCTGCCAAGAGACAAAGAAGAAACATGAGCAGCCATGGAAGAGCCAAGAAAGGCTCATACCTGCTGTGCAGCCTCACCTGCTGTGTACCTACAGCCTCTGCTCCACAGGGAGTGTCCTCAGAGGGGAAATGGAAGCCTGTGCTTATTCCTATTTGGGAATAAGTCTGGTCTCCTTGACAAAAAGCTGTCCAAGTAGAGAATACCCCTTCCCCATTCCACAGAGCAGAAAATACTCCCAAAAGTTTTACATAAAATAAACTGAAGTTCAGCTGTAAAAGTAGCATTGTTTTGTCTGTTCCATAACCATCTCCTTAGTCACACACAGACATTATGGTTAAAGATGTCGGATAATTATAAATGGTCAGGACTTGCTATAAATAGCCCCGAACACTGCATACAAATAGTATGTGGTTTACATTTTACAAATTAACCCTACAAGAAAACAACACATGGTGGATGTTAAACAGAATAAGACTCCTCAGCTTCTCTGGCTTGGATTCCCAGGATTCAGACAGTTTATATTATGCATAGATGTAATTAAATAAAAATGTAGATATGCATGAACTAAAATGATTAATCATTTACACCGTTCTTACATGTCATGAGTTTCTATTCTGGCACAAACACTGTAGTCAATATGGAGTTCAAAGCTATTTTAGCTAATTTGGCTCATTTCTTCTTCAGTTTTAGAAAAAATGAAGTGAGTTGCTTCCACTAAACTCATTTTTAAATGATCTCTGTTCTGAATAATTGATCCAACAGAAAGAATAACTCTAATTTCCTTCTAATTGGAATTCACTAGAATAAGTGAATCAGAACCAATAAAAAACACCACACCTATCTGATTCCCTTGCAGAGCAATAAATCAAACCACAGTGAAACTCTGGTCAATGATGCCTTTTTTTAAGATGTGGTGCTTTTTATTATTTTTAATTCCAATTACTTGTTTTGGCACTGTAATGAGAAATGCTGGGGGAAATTCCAGCATGAGGATTCCACTCAGGTTTGGACTGGAACTCCTGGAACTGCAGGGCAGGAAGGTTTCCTGCCTCCTCTGGGGGAGAGGAGGACCCCCAGGCTGAGCTGCTCACACACTCCTGCAGCTGCCCCACGAGCCCTGTGTGTCCCTCTGAATCCTGCCTGGAATGCCACTAGTGAGGAATGAAGCTGTTTTGGTAGATGGTCTTTGCTAGCAAATGGAGCAAAACAGGGAAACAAAACACACCTTGATGAAACAGGTAAGCCTCACTAAAGCAAAGGATCATGCCCTGGCATTCTGGGGACCTTGGCATGGCCTTGAGCTCACTGGGTTGTCTGAAACATTCTGTAAAATAGCACAGATTTCCCAGCAGGCTGGAGCCCACTGTACACCTCGCTGTTTGCAACACAATAAGCATTCCCAGCTGTAATAGGTACCGGCTGGGATTGCATTTCCCAGCCCCGGTGCCGTGTGCCACGCGGTGCCCGCAGCTCTGCGGCCCCGCTCCCGCTGCCGGCGCGCTGACAGATCCCAGGGAGCAGGCTCACTGAGCAATCAGCTCCAGCACGGACACGCTGCAGGAGGGCAGCCCGGCCCTACCCACTCCCTTCCTGATACACCGCTGCAGGGATGAGCCACTGGAGATGTCACTGGAGCTGATCATACCCGCTCCGTTCTGGAAGCCACAGAGTGAACTCACACAGATAATTACCTCATCTTCAAAAGGATGAACCTGTCAACACACAAAAGCATTCCTTCCCTGAGACTGTCATGGCTCTTGGGGATACCCAGTACATCCTTTCATTTCTTGAGCAGCCACCTGTTTGCTGGGCTGTGGGTACTTGTGATTCATGCAAACACTGTCCCTTAAACTGGGAGTCCCAGAAAGAGGTGTCCTGTTTCTGCTGCTCCTTCACACACAGCTCAGAGACAGACACGTACACAAACACATCCTAGTGTTTACCAGCAACCAGCCACGTGTGTGAGGCTCTTAGCTCGGCATTTTGCCGAAACTGAAAATATTCTGAGATGAAAATGACAAGCAGCAGCGATCCCATTTCTCGGGCCCTTGCATTTCCCACTGGTGACTATCACTGCTGTGCAAGGGCCAAGTCCCTCCAGTGGAGCTCAGAACAGACTAGTCAAGAGAACATTCCTGTCCCTGCAGCCAGGGACACAGCCCTTGGGCACAGCCCTGGTTCACCAGAGAAGGGTGAGGCTGCACTAGTTTTGTACCAGCACAGATCCCAGCTGATGGCTGAGCTCTGGAAAGCTGCCACAGAGCGGGGTATCTCCTCAGGGCCTCTCAAAAAAACCCCCTCAAAAGTTGGGCAGTTGCTGCAGCCCCCCAGGGCCATCCCGCAGCACCATCCTGCAGCCTGGCACCAGGAACACGCAGAGCTCTCTCCGTGCAGCTGGGCACACAGGGCCGCAGGGCCAGGCTCCAGGGAAAGGCAGGGGAGCCCTACTCACGCCTCCTCACAACCCCAGCAGTGCCCACAGACAGTGGCTTTCCAGGGCTTTGAGGCAGGATGCTCATTCCCATGCTCTGCTCCCTCCTGACACTGCACCTGAGGGAGGTGGAATCAGAGAGCTGGCAAAGGAGCACGAGCAATGACAGCAGCACAAACCCTACGGCTCTGCCTCCACCTCAGCCCTAACGTGTGCACCTTCCCGGCAGCCTGTACTTCAAACCCGCCTCACTGTACTAGGAAAAACTGCCTTTCATTTCCAGCTCACGGCCTTCCTCCATGTGGAAGGGATTTTCCTATCCTTTGTCTGTGCAATATCACTTTTTGGATGGGAACCAATCCTGGAAAACTTAAGTCTGAAAAGAGCTTTTTAAAAATGCTCTGATTTCTGACCAAAGGTAACCACAAGACTCTTGAAACTTTGAAGCTGTGTCGGTCCTGGCCCACTGCCCAACCTAATACACAATTTACCCAAAAATGTAACTTGAGGAGACTGAACAGTTGCAATTCCTTCCCTCATGCCCACTGCTGGTTTATTGTGACAGCAGAGGGATGTGGCCCAGCGCCATATGTCCCTGCAACTCTGGTCTAAAGCCTCCCATTCCCTGTGAAATACAGCTGACATTTCCATCCACGGTAACCTATTTGCAAAGTATTCATTTGCTCCTTACTTTATGGGAAGCTACTAAAAGACTGCCATTTTATGACCCATTAAAAAAGATGAAAAAATTAAATACAATTGTGAAAGACATTTGCTGGAAGTAATAAATAATTTACCTCCAATTTTCACGCACTGAAAATTAAACTGGCAACTGCTCAAAAAGTTACTAAAATTACGGTGACAAAGGTACTTCAGAATCAAATGCCTGCATTAAAATAGCAAAAATGCTGTACATAGGAGGAAGACAAAAAATAGGTCTGTGTATTTAAAGGGCGCTTTCCCTTCCAACACTGCCTTCATGAAATAAATGGATAGCTTTATAATACAGGCTCCATCTGACCAACCTCACTCTGATGTCTTTGGGCACTGCTTGCTGGGGCGCAATTAACATTTACCCCTCCATTCTCCCTGACCCAAGCAGAGAGGACTCGTTCCCTGGGCTCTGCTAACAAACACTCCTGGACCACAAAGATGGCTCTGCATCCAGAGACTCATCCCTGCCCCAGGAGGAGGCAACACACACAGGAAGGGATTTCCAGCCCGGGCTTCTGGGTGTGGTGCTCTTTGCAGACCTACAGCCCCAGCTGCACAAGGACAGGGACGGCTCTCCTGGAGCAGGGTTCCAGCCCTGCCTGTCCTGTTTGATGCAGTGCCACTATGCCACAGGCCAGCTGTGCCCAGGGAGCACTGGGACCATTCACTCAGTGGGAACTGTGCTGGGGACGGGACATGGCCTGCAGTTAGGAGAAGTGGTCAGAGGTGTTTTCCTCCCATCAGCCACATAGGCATAAAAAGGAGCACTCAGTATTTTCCTGAGGATAGCGAGACCTGCTCATCCTGGAATTCATTATGGTGTTTGGGGATTCTGGTAAAGAATTAGTACAAACTTGTCCCCCTGCCCTTCTTGGTGTAGCTTAGCACTGATACAAATTCATATGATGGTTCTTTAGGACTCCCTCTTGTAACCTCAGACCCCTCTAGCTTTTCCAATATGCCAGATGTCCAGTGTCTGTCTGGGCTTGACTTTCCAAGGAACAGGACACAAACTCTGACTGCTAGGAACTCCTAGGGAATGTGAGAGAACTGGAAGCCAGTGTGGTACCAGCTCTGATCTTGTGGAATCATGGGAACCTGCAGCAGCGGGGTATGAAACATCATTATTCTGTTAAAGTAGACTATTAATTCAGCTCGGGATCCTATGGCCACGGCATGATGTGCAGCACTTAGTTCTGCTCACGCAGTCCTCGCTAATGCTCTGGGAACACTGTGTGCCCTAGGAGGGACATGAAGGACTGCGCCAGAAATTACTACTGATCTTAACACCACATCCATATGGCTGAGGGGCCTGTTAGCCTGTACAATTCATTGAGGATGTTTCCATCTGTGAATAGGTCCCATTATACCCTAATTGTGTCAGACTAAATGTATTTCTAAAATATTTGCAGAAGTTAATATTTATGACAGACATTAAGCCTACTCCAGCCATATTTCTGGCTTCCCCCCACCTGAGTTGATTTCTCTGGCTATTCTGGAGGGGGCAGGTTGTCCCATGTGAGCACCAGACACTGGGAACCATACTGTCTTTTATTTTTGTTGGAACAAAATGTTGTGTAGGGAAATACTAGACAATGCCTCCATTAAACACTTCACCTCAGTGAGTTGCAACAGGAAGAATCCGTGCAGGTGGGAGCAGTTCTGACCCCCTTGGCTCCCTGCCCAGGGCACAGGGGAAGCCCAGCTGTTTGCAATGAGGAGTAATGCCAATATCCTGCCCAGGTCTGGACTGGCCATGGGCACAGCAGCCCTGGGGGGGTATTGCCTTCACCTGAGCACCCTGAGGGGCTCTGCAAACAACAGTGAACAGGTGAAAACAGTCTGACCTGGAGCTGGCATCCTACCAATTGCTGAGCAGCAGGAAGACAAAAGGGAGAAGCAAAGGGAGCTTCTTTTTTGGCTGGTGCTGGGAATGGCTGCATCTCCCACATCAGAGAGCTGCTGGCAAGGCTGGAAGAGGACTGAGAAACTGAGAGAGCCCAGAGTTCACCCTGGGGACAGGGACCTCCTGCAGCAGCAGGCTGCCTGCTCTCCTCCATTTTGACATGTCTCAAAGGACAGCTGGCTTCTGAGAGGTAACTGGGCTCTTTTTTCTTTTGCCTTTTCACACTAGTGACCAGTGTTATGTGGAATGGGAAATATTTTAGTCAACATGCTGCCTCTTCACTTGCCAGTCTTATCGAATTCTCCTTTTAATTGGTCCCCTTGTCTCTGAACAATGTTTTTTTCCGAGTGATATGTAGTCACCATGCAGGTTTCAGACTGGGGATGAGGCTTGAAAAATTGGTCCTTTAACCCACACTTGCATGCTGGCACCAGCTGCCAAGCTCTCGAGTGGCTCAGCACCCAGCACAAGCACTGCCCCTTACGTTAGTGAGTAATTCAGCTCTGTGGCCAAATGACACCTCTGTCTGCATTGCCACAAAGGCTGTGCTAAGGCTACTTAGTGAACAGCACTACAGAAAGAGCTCAGTGTCACTTCTTAGTTAGACAGAGAACAGGAATGCTCAACACAGCCACAGCATATTATCCCTTTCTTGAGTGACCCTGAAAGACATGTGAGACTGAGCTGCAGCTTGCAAACACTCTGTCTGCCTTTGCTGACAACAGCTTTTCTAAATTTTTACCTTCCTCAGCAGAGGAAGAAAAAGTGACAAAACAAAAATAACAGTAGCAAAGGTAGCCATAGTAAGCAACAGCTCTTCTCCCTCTGGTTTTCAGCAGCTCACTTCCATGTTAACAGAAAATTCACTTAAGTTCCATACACCTTTCTCAGCACTCGTTCAGACAGACAAAGGGATGTTTTGCACAATTCCATGACCCTGACCAGGTTCTGGGCTTGTCTGACTAAACAGGTGATGATGTGTGTGTACCTGTGTGCACTGGAAATCACAGGGATGTGTATACTTCAGTATTTGTGGGTGGCTTCTGTGGGAGAAACACCTGTGGGGGTTGTCAGGGGCATGGTTCAAGTGTGAGTTTGGACTTTGTGGTAAAACAGATTATTGCTGTTGTCTGTTTGTCCATCTGGTAGAGCACAGTGAGCCAAAGGTGAGGTGTAACTTGCAGGTGTGCCTGAGGTACCAAGTAATCTGGTGTTGCAGAGGGGTGTCGGGTGAGCACCCAGCGAGTTCCACAGTTGGATGTGTGTGAGGGCAGTGGGATTGCTGGATGAATCCAGCTGTGAGAGGTGTGGCTGGGCTGTGCTGGGCTGTTCTGCCAACCAGGGGCCAGCAAGGTATCACACTGGCTGCTAGGTCAGGTGTAATGATGAGCTCGTGGCCTGATTGCTTTTGAGGCTTGCAGTGTTAGAGGGAGGTAGAACTGTGCCGTGCTAACATGAGGCACTGACACTTGGTGTGGGAATGTCAGTGTGTCAGCCCGAGCACTCGAGTGCGTCCTCTGGGAGCACTAACGGTGCCGGATCGGCTCGCATGCTATTCAGATATTTATTTTGTGTTTGCTTGAAGAATCAGGCCAATGTTTTTGAAAGCACATTTAACTATACCATATGCCTACTTAAATCATCCCTATCAAACAAGTTGTGGGTTGCTGCTCTGGTTCATTCTGTTCTGTTTTCCCTCCCTTCCCAATGTGTTTATGTGTATTTATCCAATTTGCTCTGTTCCTCGTGCCAAATGGCAGGTCTGAGATCCCAGCCAGGCAGGGGCAGCTGTGCTATTGTTGGTGTCTGACAAAACAGAGGTCATGGGCTGGGCCTGCAGCTCTAGCTCTAATGACAGCTTGTGTGGGACATTATGGGACAGTTACAGTGTAATCAGGGTTCATGTGCCCTCAGAACTAGGAATAAACCTTAACTTGCCCCTTGGTAACTTACAACTTAAGTCTCACTTTTAATACGTAATTCCTGGCAAATTAGCCTTTTGCAAAATATTCTGCTGTTTGTTTATTTCATTGCCATAACTCCTTCCTCTGCCTGGAAAACACCCAACTTTAAACAGCCCCACCACAAAAAGCCAAGACCTGAAAAACCAGGCAACAGCCTAGGTGGAAGAAAGGGTCTCTCCTGCATGGAACTGATCCTAGCTGTTCTCACTTCTAAGACTGATGAGAGTTATGAGCTCTGCCAACCTAAGAAGTAACTGCCCATAGAAAGGAGTAGCCTTTTGTCCTCCACAGCAGGACTCTTCCCTCCCTGGAAGGTTGTTCCAAGTCCAGCCTAGCAGTTCCAGGCAGTGACACAGAAAGGCGTGATCATTCCCAATGCCCCCTGTTCAGCAAGAGATCAATCTGCAGGGCTAAGAAATTCTAAACTCTCTGCTCCTTGGGTGGCCTGAGACTTTATCCCCTTTTCCTGCTGCCTTCCAGCCCAGAAGGCAGGAGTCTCTAAGCTATTGAGAAGGGTGTTCCTTGGAGCTGCACGCCAGCTCTGAGGCACCAGAGCAGGCTGCGGTGGCTGGGCAGCTGAGGAGAGGAGGCACAAGTCCCTGGAGCCACTCGGGAAGCGCACAGCTGCTGCGAGGCTGCCTGGCTCCGGCTGCGGCACTGCCGTGCTGCTCGGCAAGGAAAAGGGAGCGCTGGGGAAACAGCACATCTGTCACCCACACACAGCCACAACCTCCACTCAGGGCAGCACCAGATGTGTTTATTCGAAGCATGTACTAACTAGCAACTTAATGGCTTAGAATTATTAGCCACAAGTTAATTAGGCGAACATATTCACCATCAGTCACCTTACAAAGCATTGCTTCTTCAACACTGCTTTTACTTCCTGAGTGCCTTTATCAAGCACAGGAATCAGGAGGGGAAAACTACAAATTCCACCAAGGAGCTGCAGCAAGAAATAAATGTCTGAAAGGGGTCCACGGGGTCTTAATGAATGCTGGAGTGCACAGGTAATGCCTTAGCTGAGTGCCTATCCATCCTGCCAGCACAGTGGCACAGGGGAGGAAGCAGTGAGACTTGAGAGGCTGGAGCTGATGGGGAAGAAAAGGGAAGTAACAGTGGAAAAAAATTATTCCTTGGTATAGTTAAGTCAAATTTGTAAAGACTGGCTTCCCTGCTGCTGTGTGTAGTGGGTATGTGCCTGGGGGTGCAGGCGCTCGCTTGGCATCCTCCCTGCACCATGAATTTGGGACCACCACCGTCCCAAGGGAATGGGGTCTGGTTCCCCAAGATGTGAGACACAAGAGCAGCTGGTCAGTTCCTGGCTCCCAGGTCACAGGCAGCAGTGAATGGAGTCTGGGCAGAAGAGGATCTAGCTTTGGGTAGCGGGCACAGTCAGGATCCCTGGATAGGAGCCTGCCATGACAACCACTCCATAGAGCACCTTCTAGCTGCTCTTCAAAGGGACAGCTGTCTGGAAACTCAGTGAGGTAATCTGAAGGATGGAGCCCACAATCCGTTCATCCTCTCTGTGTCTGTTTGCTTTCATGTGTCCGTGCTCTTCCCCTTACATCTGGTGCTGGTATTAATAAAAATGGCACTTAGAAAATGGAAAGCAAGATTCAAGGTACCCCTGTTCCCCTGTCATGGAAACATGTTGCACCTAAAAGTCCTAGAGCCCCTAGAGCTGAATGTGAGGCATGTGATGGCTAACAGATGACCTCCTGCATTGCTGTGTACTTTGTGCCAAGTGAGCTGCCCCAGACTCCATCAGCTCCTTGGAAGCTGCAGGTAACCAAGAATTTGGCAATACAGTAGTCATTTTCCTTCCTACCACCCAGCAAATAATTCCTATTGAGTCTTTGCTCTTTAAGTGCCACCAGCTGTTTGTGTTGGACAGGATGTAGGGAGTGATAAATGGAAGCTGAAGACAGCAGCGTTTGAATAGAGGGCAAATAAGGTCATTAATAGCAGCAGTGTGGACTGTCCCACCTTGGCATGCAAGCTGATCATCAAGTCGAGGTGCCTGTGAGAGAAGTTTCACTTACACTCACGTTTAGGCTGGGATTTTTCTTTTTTGGCTCTGCTATTCCTTAAGGTTCTGAGCCCAAGGAGAAGGATGCTGCATTCTTCTGTCCTAGCAAAACCTGAGTTCAAGTGCAGGATGCACAAAGATGGAAGCTGGCCAGCACTGCAGCTGCATGAAAAAACAGCCTTCTGTAGTTCCCTGAACTATTTTAAGAACAATGACAATTCCTCAGCCTGTTGGTTCAGTTTGAATAATCCACTGCCTGGCCTACATCCATCCTTTCCTGCCTGGCTTAGAGGAGAGTCTGCACAAGATTGGTTGTTTGCAGTAGGCACCATCAGAACCAAAATGTTACTGCGATATTGTAGTGAGAAATGCGAGTTCAAATAGACTGAGATAAGTAGTAGTCACATAACTATTTGTAGTTGTACAGTAGAAGCATTTCAGTAAAGCAGTGTTTTGTTGTCCTAGCTTGAACTGTAGTTATTGTCACCCACTCACCTAATAAAAGCAAAATTTATAAGTGTTCAGGCAGTGCGAGAAATGCCGGGTTTCCCACTGGCATTTCCACACAAGGCACAGGGGTTTCACCAGAGCAGAAGCCAGCTGGAGGTGAAGCCAAGCCTACAGGCAGCTTGTTCTGAATGCAAACTCACACAACTTAGGGTGGTGAGAGAGCAGAAGTGAAACTAGTGAGGAATGCAGACTTGTAAAATATCACTGTTTTTCCTGTACTGGTGCTCAGGGCTAGTGATCACTAGTAGTCTCTTGAAAGAGACAAGGGCTCTGATTGCCTTCTGAGGCACAAGTACATCTTTCTGTTTTCAAGTAATGGAGAGGTCACAGCCACCTCTGGCTTGATTTGATTCTCTCGAGCTGTGGCAGGACAACAAATCCAAGTCTCTGCTAAAAAGGGGAACTGATTTTCTCAAATATTCCGAGACCTTCAAAATGTGACTTGTAAATGGGCAGTGCAGTAGAATCAGAGTCCTGTTTACTAACCAGTTTAATTGTGTTGTTACACCTGCCATCACAGTGCATAGGTGATCTCTCAAAGCAATTCAACCTGGGTTAGCCTCCTCACCTTCCTGCCAGGTGTATGTGTACTTTCTGCTATATTTCAAATTCATAACATGTTTTATAAGGCACGGGTTGCTTCAGTGAAAATCGTGAATAATTGTCAGCTGTTAGCTGATCAGGAGCCTTTTAAGTGGGCTGGGTTTGTAAGCAGACTATGGAATTTTGCACTTTAGAAGCAGCATGACAAGAAGAGATTTTAAATGGCACAGGCAGCACAGTCATGTTGTCACCCAACCTAAGGATGATACATCCATCTGCTACAGGGTACTGTGGAAAAGCAGACTGAAAAAAATGCTTGGTTTAATCTACAGCTGGCATTTGGGAAGCTCCAGACTCAATGCAGCCAACAGCTGGGAAGGAAGCAGAAACACACCATGGCCAAATTCCAGGAGAGCAGGGGCTCACCAACACAACATCCTGAGTACTTTGGCATTTTATCTATTTCACACAGGTTAGTATTGCTCTGCATGTGAAAACTGCTAATTCATCAGGCAACAAGAAGTGTCTCCGATTAGGAAAAGATACAATGAAACCTGTTAAGTGAGTCTTGACTGTTCACCCAGAAACTAAGCTACAGGTTTAAAAGCCACACAGCAAGGTAACTCAGGCTGCTTGGGTTCTCTTAAATCCACCCAAAAGAGCACTAGAAAAGAAGAGAGCGGTTGTTGCTACGTTAGTGACTAATATTAGCTCCACTACATGAGGAATTACTGGGAGATATCCAGCACTAGTCTAGGCTGTGCCAATGGGAAGTCAAGAGTTCAAGTACGTACATATCTTTCATAGCTGTCAGTCTTCTGCGCAGTAAACTGCTCAGCTCTGGGCCAGAGCTCCAACTCCTTCAATAGTACGTCAGGGAACTGTGTTTCACATGGTAGCTTGGGAAAAGGTGTTTTCCTGTGAACCTGTACAACTCCAACTGTATTGTGCTGAGGTGCATCATCCACGCTGCAGTTCCAGGGTGGCAGCTGTCTGGTTCAGTACCACTCCACAGTGTAAGGGAAAATGCAGCATGTGCAACTAACTTCCACAGCTTTAACCTACACAGACGTGTGATACACTTCCCGTGCCTTGGCCAGGGCTGGCTGTTTATGCGCTCTGGGACAAACTGTGTGTGGAAAAGCCTTTACAGCATCAGCTTTTGGGGAGCTTCATACTACAGCATGTAATGTATGCTTCATACTGGGAGTGTATGTAATTTGCTACTGCTCTTCTGTTGCACAGTAAGTGCACTGAAATAGCTGGCCTGGGGAGGACTGACATTGTCCTGATGACAAAATCAGTTCCCTTACAGCTGTGGTGGTGCTGACTGGTTTCAGCTGAGCCAGAAGCTGCAGAGCTGCTGCGCTGCGGGATGCACAGGCCGCTCAGCAGGCACAGGGGTCTGACACCCTGCTGCATGTGGCACAAGATGCATTTGTCACACAGCCATGTGAAAAGCAACATCAGGAAACGCATCAGTATTGAATCCCTCACCCTCCCTCTGCTCCGTGCTTGTTGTCCCTGCCAGCCACGACGCAGCTCGGGGGGCAGACCCTCTGGCCCGAGCTGCCCCACTGGGGTCAAGCACTGAACGTTCTTCCCTCTTTCCAGCTTCCCTCCCCCAGCCTGCTGTTCAGTGCACAAACCGGATGTGCTCCTGGAGCTTTGCTATCCATCTGACAGCACAACCGAGGTGGCTGATTGTTGCTCAAGTCAGAAATGTAGCCACAGACCAGTCATCTATACAACATGCTTACCTCTTCAGCTCCTGAACTGCCACAGATCAAGGCCAATGCAGAACTGCTGTGCTTCCCATTGGATTAGTGTTAGCCTCATGCCTAGCAAGTCTCTGGGAATAACTACTTGATAAACAGGGAGAAAGCCAACAGCCAAAGCCTTGGCCCTCCCACAGGACCCAGACTGATGTGCAGTTTTCTGACTTCAAATTAGCTTAGGGTCTTCAGAAATGTGCACAATGAAGACCAAGTGATCATAAGGCCCTGAGGCACCTTTGAGTTGGAGAGGAGGAGGGAAGGATTAGTTCTCCAAGGGCCAGAAGTAATGTGCAGCCCTGGCCGGTGACACTGAGAATAAGGCCAGAGCTACAGTTTAGCCCCAGTGCTGGAGCTGTTAACTCATTGGATGAGGATGTGTGGAGCAGGGGTACATGTCCTGACACCTAATTTTAATAATAGCTTGTAAGTGTCAGTGGTAATGTCATGTCTTTAACAGTGGGCCTGAAGATGATCTGGACGAGAGCATATTATGCTCTGTTAAAACAGCTAATCTGCATAGAACTTATGACAAGCCAGATCTTTCCAGTATTTCATGAACTGGCTGAATATTCATTTGTAAGGCACTGTCTAAATGGGTTTGGTCACAGATGACTACTCCAAGTCCACTCCAAAGCTGGCATATACATCAGGGAAATAACACAAGAATGGGGGAAAAAATGCAACAACAAACCACCCCCTGTAAAAGCAACAAAATATTGCCTTCAGACAAACCCCTCCCAGTTAACGTCAGCTATAACGGTGCCAAATTCCAGCAAAACATGGGCTGGCATTTGGTTCAGTACTTACTGGCCACTTTTGTACAGGATCGGTGCAGGGCAGAGCAAAAAATCAGATTGTACTGTTTTAGGCCTTTCATCTGAAAAACAAAAATCACATGAGCTTACTATGCTGTGCAGCTTAGGTGAGGAGCTGCCATGTGAACAGCCATGCTGCTGTGAGGTCCCTCGGCTCCCGTGCTCCTTACTGGTCTGTCCTGGCTGAAACTGGCAGCAAGGCAGGCCCGAGGTAAGGGACACGGAGCCCCAGAGCTGGCTGTAAATGCCAGGTGAGCCTGTGCTCATTGGAGCTACTCGAGTCAGCTCATGCTCTTCCAAACAGAACACTTCCTACAATCAACACCGTCTTTGTGGGGAGTGAGAACACTGTTAGTAGTTTCCTGGTAGCTGGAAGATGAAGGTTTGTTTCTAGTTGGCTCCACCCCTGTGCGTTGCATTGCAGGACTGTTTTATTAGCTGTGACTTGAGTGTGTTTTTCTCCAGTGTTTCTTCTGGTTTTGAGTCTGTGTGATTTGCCAACCTCTTACACTTAGAAAGCAGCTATCTCTAGAGCACATGAAGCACTTATTTGTAGAGCCTTGTGTCCAGTACAGCATTTCTGTTCTGCAGATGTGAGCAGGGGAGGATGGATTTTTGCCTCATGTGTCTGGTAAGCTGGGGAAAATTCGGCTCCTGTGTGCAGAACCATGGGCCCAAACTTCCCCACGGCAGGACTGATGATTTCTGTGCAAGGACTATTTCCTGACTGTGGGGTGAGAGCAGATAAGTGATCTGCCAGATCAACTTGGAGATGACTCTGTCCTGCATTTCAGGAACAGGCAGACAGACAAGCAGTTCAGGGGCAGCTGAAGGAGGAGCTGTTGGCATAAATGAGCTTTTCATATGTGCTATAATCTGCACTGACTGCTTGGCCTAGATTTGGGGCTAGTTGTGAGGTGGGGAAGAGGGATTAGCACATTGCCATATGTTTTTGTCTTAATGGTATGTTTCATAGATTATTTTTCTATCCCACAGCTCCATTTGGCAGGTTTCCTTTCTAGCATTTGGTAATGGTTCTTTATAAATGCAGAACGAGGAAGATGCCAAATGCATCCTTTAAAAGCAGGGGAACTGACACAGTAAGGGTGTGCTCAGAGGCTGGTCCCAAAGAGACGCCAGGCTCTCAGTGAGGGCACCTCCAACCCCAGCAGATCCTTGCCCAAGTGCCCTCACATACTGAGGGTACTGCAGAGGGACTGCCAGTCTTCTGCAGAGGGGACTGCAATGACATGGGGATGGTGGTCCTTCACTTGGGACCATCTTCTTCCTCCTGCTACTGCTCCAAGCGCCCTCCCTGTCTTCCTGCTCATCCTGGCTCCACTGGCCCCCTTGAGGCTTCCTCTGAAGCAGGCAGTCAGAATCCAGCACAGAGCTGTGGAGAATGACCTCGTGTACTGCGGGAAGGACCACTTGAAATGTCCCTGCTTTCTTCCTGTACCACTCCCCAGCCGCTCGCTGCTGTCCATTGCTGAAGACGTGGACCGGGGGGATGTAGAAGGCCCTGGCAAGACCCCATAGAGCAGATTGTGTTTTTGTAATCAATACATCACTGTGCCATTCCCCTACCCTCATGTGCTTCAGCACACCCCTTTCTGAAGCCAAGAAAAAACAAGCAGCCCAGAGCTGTAGTTGGCAATTCTCACATCAGATGGTAGCAAGTGTTTGTGGGCAATGGGAAGCAGAGGTGACAATTGTAATGGAAACTGAAGGGAAATTTATACACGCAGAATTGACTTACACAGGCTGCCTGCATCCAGAACTACTGGGTTACCCTGTTATTCTGCCAAATTATTGTAGGTATTTAATAGGCAGGAGAAACTGGCAGCCCAAGCCAGTATATACAATATCCAGGATAAGGAAGAAACTGCACTGGAAACACAAATTCAATTGTGTAGGAATTTAAGACTGGCTAATACAGAAATCAGACAGTAGGCAGGGAAAAAATCAGTTGTAGTTTTTCCTTGAACTTCTTTTTTGGTTTTTTTCCAGTCTAGCTGGCTTCTGTGGAATTCTGTTTAGAGCTAGAAGCTGGATGTACTTATCCTAGCCATCCATTTGAGCTTCTGGATAAAAAAAGCAAACTCACACACAAGTTAGAGGAAAGTGCCAGTACAAGGTGTCATGGTCACCATCTGAAACAGAATTGCTTTGTGCTATGGCTGCAGTAAGCCCTGATGCTGGGCAGACAGAGCTCATGGACCATGACAAAATACACCACTGCTCTGACCTGGCCTTTTTCTATGCCGTTGCAGGAGGAGGACTGACGTGCCCCTGAAACCCACAGCACACCTGGCACACCACCCAGGACTGGCAGAGACCTTGGAAAAAACAAGGTAAGTGCCTCTGGGAATTGCAATGAGATGTCTTGGCCAGGATTATCGTGCAGAAAGGGACCTCAGTCAGCACACTGCAGCCACGGGTTGGTTCATCAGCAAAAATCTGCTTGCCCAAACGTCAGGAGCCAAACAGTTCTCACCATGCTAATGCCCACAGTGAGGGGGCTGCCAACACCGCTCACAGCTAAAGGCACCTGCTAGCAGATTGAAACCACTGAGCAGAGTGTGAAACGACTTTCTTCCCTTTACTAATCCTCAGAGCTTTCCTCCTTCCCGCTATTCTTCCCTCTGAATTTTCATGAGCTGAGGTAACTACAGGACTACACAGGCAAACGTCCACACTTACGGATTGTCGTTCCGTTCACTTGATAGGTACAAGTCACACTGTCGCTTCTCCCACCAAGGGTTAAGCCGCTTCCTCTGAGAACAACCTGAAACTCCTCTGGAGGGGAAAGCAGACACACAAAATCACCAAACTGCGGTAACTTACACTTAGACCATGGCAATCTCATTTAGTCTGCAATAAACAAAGCACAACATAGTAATGCTTCCAACTTAGTGAGATCTCCTTTTTTCCCGAACCCTTGTACTGAATTCTCCTTATAAATCAGCAAAGGCAAGATTTGTTCACAATCTTTATTGAGACAGCCTCCTGAAACTGGAAGCAGATTCGTGCTATCAGCATGATCCGGGGCTCAGCTGCGCAGTAAGACACAGTTTCTCAGTGAATGAGAAATGAGAAATAGGGGACTCAGAACAAGAAAACTCCCCAAACCCAGATCAGACTCACTTGAAGTACCATATGAAGAAAACATTTCTCCACAGTACTATTTCTCTGCAAGTTGCCTAAGGGCCACGCTATCTGTGAGCTGTGCAGAGGAGGAGTGAAAACAGTTTTTTTTTACCAGGGTCACTGACTTCATCCAGAGCATCCACATTTTCACAAAAATATCCGAGTAATGTTTTGCAACTACCTTATTTTGATTGATCTCCAACTATGTGTGGATTATGAAGCTTAGAAACAAGACAAGGCCTTAAAATTGTGTGCAACTCTTCTATTTCATGGATATATTTCTCTTGCTGCCCAAAAATGCAGTCATGTGCTTTGTTCTCACACGCCACAGATTTTGGGGCAGATCTGACACAAGTGCAGAGCAGACTCAGGGGAGAGGGGCAGGTAAATGCTCTCGAACTTCCATGTGCATTAACCAAGCTATGCAAGCAGGCCCTGGTGGTCAGCTCCTTTGAGGAGAACAAGAAGGCAATGGAGAAATCTCATGTGTCTTTAATTTCTTGAGGACTTAAGTTAGAGATGCTTTATTCTAGAGACATGCAGTTTGTCTTTAGATAAAACAGGGGGGAAACACAGTTCTATAATAATTGTGTAGTATGTTAAAATTATAAAACCTTACCTCCTACACAGACACTGGATGGCTCCAAATATAAAATCTCAGTGCACGATTGTTTCAAAACCTATTGGAAAGGAGGAAATAGTCACAAAGAGGTTTCATAGCACTATTTCAATGAGCAATCTTAGTTTAAAAGAAATGCTTTTCCCTAGAACACACATACATCTACAGGTTTGGTTTGCTAAGTCTGACTTTGCAGGACATTGCCTGGAGCACGAGCAGCTCCTGCACAGTCAAGTCTAGGAGTTCCTAAGGCTTGGATGAGTTTGTTAAACCCCGGAGAGCCTTTAAAATATAATGATATCCAGATCCCTAACCTTATTTTCCATGAACCCCAATCCTAACGTTTGAGCCAGAAGTTAATCACAAGGAGCCTGATCCAAAAGCTAACCCAGTCAAACGCAGTCTTCCAACAATGGAGCCTGGTGAAGCCAAGCGCACGTTACTGCGAGTGCTGGCACCTCGCCCTGCGCGGAGAGGCACAGTGACAGCGGTGCTCCTGACTGCGCTGCCTGCCGCTGGACAGGGATCTCACTTCAGCTCTCCTCTTGTAAGTGGTATTTTTAGCAGGCACTCGTAAACATTCCATGGCATCAGTTCAGGTCCCTGCAATCACGTGCACAGCAGAGAGTCCTGTTACTGTCCCCTCTCTAGCTCCACTTGCCAGGTGTATGCCTGCTGCTGAGCTGCCCTGACTTCCTAGGCATGTCCCTCTGTCTTACTCCTAACTCCTGCCTTCCTCTCAGTAAGACTGCTTGTACTCTGTGATGTTTCCCAGTGGTTCGTGTTGCTACATACCCAGGCCCAGCAGAAACAATCATGTAGGCACTGTTCTGACAAGACGCACGCCAAGCTCCAAGAAAGAGAGCATCTTGCCTCACTGAACGCTTCCCATATTGCCTCTCTCCCCACAAACTGTTGTGCACAAATTAATTTTTTAGTGCTTTAAAACCCATGTTAAATATTAAGTGGTATTTTAAAGAATGGAGACATGGCAGGCGCGTGCATTTGGATGAGACACAGCAACAGAGATCTTAGGAAAGAATGTAGCCTGGAGTTCAGTGCAAGCCAAGCAGTTCGTATTAGCTGAGGATCTTGCTTCCAAAAAAGGGCTTTAGCCTTTTGATTCCTATTGCAGTGTGGAGAGAAGTTATCTATGGCTGGTTTGGGGGCTGGGGAATATTTTGTATAGCACTTTATTCCTTTGCTGCAAAAGCATGTTCAGTTGTTTTCACTGAGGAGTCAGATAAATAGCTCAAATGAAGCTGAGACTAGAGGCCAGCTTTATGTGAAGCACAGATCCAGGAGGTGGCACAGAATTCAGTAATTTTGTTCTTAGAGGGATAACCTTCCAACCCCTGTTGTGGCCCCACTTGCTCAGTGTCTGAGCAAGGGTCAATGGTATGACCTGGAGGCTGGGGAGAGGGGAATACAGTCTGGGACAGGATCTGACTTCCCTTGCAAAGCAGTAGTTCTCTAGTTTCATCACATCCCAGGGTGAATTTTCTAACACTGTGCTTCCAAATGCAATATAAATCAGGAAAAAACCTACCTGGATATATTTAACTACCTTTGGATTTAAGAACAAACTGGGAGGGGCAGACACAACTACCCCAATTGAGCTGAAATACAGTGTAGAAAAAATGATCACAAATCATGAACAAAAGCAAATTTCAATACAGGGGTCAGGATACACTCATCTCCCGCATGGAATCCATTTTCATGCATGCTCTTGGCTAAAGCAGAAAATACCAGATGCTAATACTGCTCCTAGAAATAACTGCGTCAACAATAATTTTTCATAATTTTTGTTACTGCTGTCCTTTGCTTAACTTAAGCAAGCTGTACTGTTGAGAGACTCTCTCTTTGCAAGGGTGGTGGCCTAATTCTGCCTTTTACCCCCAAACAAAGCTTATATTGGGGTGGAAAAACCTCTGAAACTACTAAAATTTGGGTTTGTAAGTTTGTCAGGTTGTTTTCTATCCTTCAAAAAGCCTCTTCATAGTCCACACTTGGGGGAAAAAAAAAAGGGATAATGGTAGAGAAATGTGCCTTGTCCCCAGAAGCCCCTCTCCTCAAGGAACAGGTTTGCTTAAAAAGCGGACATCAAACCTCGTCAAGGACTAACTGGATTCAGGTGGAGCCAATCAGAAGCACACAGATATAGTTCTTTGCTTAACCTCTGCTTAGGCTCTGGGTTCTCCTCAACACTCCCTCTCAGCAACACTGAAACGCTGCTCAGAACTGAGCTTCCCCAGAGTTAAACAGAAGCCATCACACTCCCTGCAGGGTCCAAGCCCATGAGCTGTCCTGGGCACCAGCCCTGTGTACGGTTTGGCTCACAAGGATTCTGCCACCACCCTAGGAAACTGCGAATATTTTCAATACAGCAACTGCTGCACGTGCTTTCATATGTGGGGGATGTGAACGTATTTGCATGTCTTAGAAGAAGTTACAGAAACCTGACACCTTTCATTGTTCCCACTCACTCTTTTCTATCTGTTTTAATCTTTTTTCCCTTTCCATGCAAGCTATTCCTTCCAGCCAGCACAGTACACTCCAGCACTCCAATAGAAAGTTTTTTTTCCCCTGGGGAGAAATGATGTGAAGGTATCTTAGCCATTTTCCTTATGATCCATGTGCATTATTTAACATGCCTTTGCACCCCTGTCCTTTAGAATTTAAAACTAACTTTAAACTATCCTGATGTAGAAACCTGGGCTGCAAAGTCAGCAAGACCAAAACAAACTCCACAAAAATCTATACAGTGCTCCCTCTTTTCCAGTTCAGGATAATCCAAGACACTGCAAATTCGTTATTTAGAAACCTACTGCCCACAAGAAAAGTTGAAATAATAACTCTATAAGGCCATCCTTGGATAGGATAGTTAAGCACTCTGCTGACAAAAAATAAATTCAAATAAGACAAATTGCCTTATTTTAACAGCATACAAGGAGAGATTCCGAGAATTGATGTCATCCACTTTGTCTCCAGAGGTCCACACCAAATATAGGACTCTGCTCCCAGGCTCACAAAGGCTTTTCTCTCATTCCCTGCCCTCCCCCTCCTCCCAGTGCTGCCTTTACCAGAGGGAACCAATTCCCCACAAACCCAAGTGCAAAACAGAGCAGAAACCTGTCAGCCTTTGTCCTGCTGTCTTGCAGCTTCAGCAGTGGAGAGCTGTGGTAAGACTAGAGGGTGTGCTTCGCCTTCTGAGGCGACCTGTGCAGTGCGGGAACGGTGCCAGCTGGAAGCAGACTCTATCAGGTAAAGTGACCACAGCTGTGAGCTCGTTAACAAAGGTGTGGCTGCTGGGACAAGGGAAGGCAGTGGAGTTCTGTTCTGAGGCAGTCAGTCTCCTGGACTGTACAAAAATGAGACATGGAATCCATGCCCCAAGCATCCGCTTGTTCAACAGCAACACAACAGACTGCTGAGGAAATGGTTCTGTAGCTTCAGGACTTGTTACATCGAGGCCATACAGCAGCAGCAGCAGCAACCAAGCATTTTATGTTTTAAACCCTGGGGTTTTTTAGGGCCAGTTCTTAGAGCAGCCAGCACAAGAAGCAGTGGCACAAATGCAGCTTGTGCTCCACGCTGACTCTGCTGCCCGGCACTGCTCCGTAGGGATGGATGCATGCAGGGCAGCCTCCCATCCCTTCAGAGAAATCCCTTCTTATGGCTCTTGAGTGGACCCTGTGCAGTTCCCATAGCATCTCTCAGTAAAGCAAGTTGATCATTTCAGAACACTTCTGAGAGCAGAAGTTACCAGAAGAGAGGCATCCAAGATACCATGGGGCACTCGCAAGCCAACTCACCCTTGATGCAAACTCACTGGCACACCTTGGGTCCTGCCTGCCCAAACAAGCTCTTCTTTGCTGAAAGGGTCACCTGTCAATCAGCTGCTGGGCTGCCCAGCTCCTCTGGGAACACCACGGCCATACCAGCTGAGGCTGTGGAGCTTTAAACCACCTGTCTCCAGGCTATTTCAGTGGCTTACAAGTAAGCACACATGCAAATCTTGCTAAAACAGTTGTAGGAAGTTCCTTTATGGGGTCCACTTACCCATTACCAAAAGCTTTATCAGCTTTTCCATGTGGCCTCACTTTTCACCTAGTGTGTTTTTCCCAGACTTTCCTGATTGTTAAGGAGTACTTAAAATCCATAGCCGTCCTCATGGCTTTCTGCACGCTTCCCGCTAGAAGGTTCCTGAAGGCTCACAGAAACTTCAGTTCACCATTTCTAAAGCAGTGGACTCCCATTTTTGTCATTACTAACACATTTCCTCCCACCAGAGCTGTTGGAGAAACACTGCCTGTTTCTGACCTGCAGATGTCTGAATTGGCCACACACTGGGGTGTTGTCAGCCCCAAGCTGCAGAAACACCCCACACCCAAATTCTGACATCAGCACTGAAAGGGCAGATGTCCCTGCAGCACGCTGCACAAAGGCAGCCAGCTAACAGGCTGACATCAAGCTCCCTGCTGCTCGTGGTCTTTGCAAACTCCACCTCTGTTTATCAATTCTGCCTTGCCAGAGATCTTTCCCCTGCTTCATGCAACATGTCTTCTTGTGGCAAATGTGCTTTGTGGATCTTCCAGGACCTCTTCAGCCTGTCACAGGCCAGGCCTGGCTCTGCCTGGACTCTTTTTTCACCCTCACTGCTGCCTCTTACAAGTTGTCAGTGTTCAACAGCAAAGCAGGATAGCTCCTGCAGTTTTTTGAGTATTTAGCCTGCCATTCCCTCAGCACAGGCTGTGGAACAGAGCTGTACCAGGCGGCACAGTGTTACACAAACAACAACTTTCCCTTCCAGGAGTCTAATGAAGGTTGTGTTCCATGAAATTGTGAGAACATTGCACTAGTAACAAGCCATGAGCAGCCCAACCGTACAGAGACAATTAACAAAATACGGTAAGTGTCAATTTGTCTTGCAACGTCACTCGGTTTCGCTTAGCCCCGTATGCAGTTCAAAAGTTTTTGGCAGCAGGCAGCACCATAAATCATAACTTGCATGGCATCTGTTCCTGCCCAGAACCATAAACTGCATACAGGGTTTGGGTAGGTCATCATCACAGCTGGATTCTTCACTGAACCAC
This sequence comes from Hypocryptadius cinnamomeus, assembly GCA_013400635.1. Taxonomy (NCBI): domain Eukaryota; kingdom Metazoa; phylum Chordata; class Aves; order Passeriformes; family Zosteropidae; genus Hypocryptadius; species Hypocryptadius cinnamomeus. The sequence continues at coordinate 66,439 of VYZP01063769.1, forward strand.
CGTAGTGATTTCAAGAATTGAAAATGCTTTATTGCTGTGTAAAGCATTTATTTCCTGGGACAGAGGTCAGAATAACCAGGAACTGCTGGAAGGAGACAGCTGCTGACACATTCTGGTCAGACTTGGCATGCTAACAACTCTGAACAACTAAGGACTTCTAGGGCCACCAGTGGCCTCTCCTCCCTGTGGATCCATTCAAGCTTGCACTTCTGTTTACATCAGTGCTCACTGAAAGCTGACCACAAATCAGGCTGCTGTGATTTTTGGGGAAAGGCAGCATGAGTCTCTGAACAAAGTGTATGTTCTGTAACAGAGCAAATGCATCCAACTTGCTATTTCCAGAACCTGTTTTCAAAGAAGAGAAAAATGTTCGCCTTTAAAAGCTCATCTTTGTTCTACTGCTGTATGGCAAGGCTTGTGCAAAACCCCCTGACAGCACAACAGGATCGCTTCCACACTTTCTGTGTGCACAGATAATGTCCCTGCAGCTTTATCTCCTGCTCGGCACACGAAGCCTGTCCCTGGAGCGCAGTCCATGGACACACTGCCAGCCAGAGTGTGCAGAAGCCAGAGATGGCAGCACAGCCCTGAGAGCACCCTTGCACGGCAGCCTCAGAGCTGCAGGCAGTAGTAGCTTTTCTGTGGAGAGTCTTTTTGTTTTCTTTCTCTCTCCCAAACGTGGGGTCTGTAATTTTCTCTAGGAATGCCACAAACAGAGCAGCCGGTGAGCAAAATTGTAAGCTCAAGGAAAACAGAGCTAGAAACTAAACACTGTTCATGGTGTGACCTGCCAGGAAGATGTGCTTTCCTCTTGTATTGTGCCAAACTCCTCCCTCAGGTAACCACAAAACTGGCCTCATCAAGAGCTGCATCTCTCATCAGGGTACATATTTCAAGACACAGTGGCAAGCACCTATCTCATGTACTTGTCACTGCAACACGTGAATTGTCAGTGTCATAAATTTATGGCAAGTGGGGGGCAGCAATGGAAGTTAATGTTTGAGAGGGCCCTAATAACATTAAGAGTGTTTAAATCTATGTTGAGCATTCTGTGCCTCAGCTGGATCTGTGCATGCAGGCAAAGCCTCAACGACTGCCAGCTGTGGGCCTTTTCCTGATGAGGAATTGCCCACACCTTTGAGCTCTGAGTTTATCTGCTCAGAAATGCCACTGGGCGCAGGGGGGCAGCTATTTAAATGGTAGGGAACAGCAGGGCTCCTGCGCACACAGGGGGAGCAGGGCATGCGGATGGGCTCCGGAAGCCCAGATCAGAGCTGGGGAAAGCTGCCCCAGCCTACAGAATAGCCTCGCTCAGGAGCAGTATTCTCTGGTGAGTTAATGCCTTCTGGAGCCCCATCCCAGCTGGGGCTGTGCAGCTCCTCAGAGGAATGGATGATGAAGGCAGTGTTGTGCTGGTGCTGGGTTAGCTGTGTCCGGTTGAGCTCACCCAGGTGCTTGGTTTAGTTCCTAAAACTGTTCTGCTTCGCTCCTTCCAATTGGCTACATCAGGACTGGGCTTACCCCGTGTTTCCATGTAGGTTTGTTTTTCTGTGAGTCACTTAGAAGTATTACTGGCAGCCTGCTTCCTTTTTTTTTCTTTTTAACTCAAAACTTTTTTTCCCCACTACTGCTAAGACAGTAAAAAGGAAAGAGAAGTAAAGCAGGAGGTGTATAATTGGTTTGCTGGACTCACTGGTTTTGTTCTAGAGAATGAAATGCTGACTGTGCATTGAGCAGGATTTTTTGTGCTGAATTCACTGACTCTTATGGCAATGTAAAATCAACATGTGTGAAATGAGGGTGATGAAGAATTTAAGGCATATGTAGGCTGGCATTGTTACAGGTTTCTCATTCATGAGCTGTTGCTTTCTTTATGTAAATAGGACTTGTGCCCACCCCCCCACCCCTCCCTCATAGCATGGCAGAATTAGGTTTTAACAAAAAAAGATCTAGAGTAGGTTACAAGAGGAAATAAATTTAAGTAGAGCTCTTGATTTCTGTGGTTACACTCGAGAAACCTTTATCAGACTTTATAAGTGAGAAGTACCTTTGCAGCCCACCTTAGGCTCTGGACAGGTCAGCCTGTCCATACAGCAATTAATGCTTGAACTCCCTGAAATTAACTGTTTCCAAAGTGCAGCCTTCCATTCTTTCTAGCATTGGTTTCACATCACGTGCCTCTGCTGTGTTGAAGCAGGTTCTGTCATTTATCTCCCCAGTGCCGAGCTGTGCAGAAAGGCACGAGGCAGCAGGACCACCCCACACTAGATGGAAGGCAGTCAATTCAGGGTGACTTGGAATGAAACACATGCTTTTCAAGGAAACACCATTTTGGTGCTGCTCTCTCACAAACTCAGAGCAGGAACTGCAGCAGTTAATATCTAATGGGCTCTACCTTCCTCTGCTGCCAAACATCTGTGCCTGTGACTACACCTCGCTGCCAAGCCCGGCCTGCTCCCTGACACTGCTTGGCAGTGCCGTGGACAAAGAGCGAGGGGAAGGGGAAGGCTGCTACCCTGTCCCCTGTCTAAGTGAAAAAAATCCCTGAGACATATGGTCTTGCATAAAATCACCACCCGAGAGAAGCCTGGCGCGGCGTTAGGTTAGTGAGAATATTCTAATTACACCAAGGCTGAGCAGCACCTCATTGGCAGCCACTGAGGAAAGCAAATGGAGATGACAAAACTGCGGGTCATGAGATGCGTATTTTAACAGCATTGGAACCTTTACCCCCAAATTACTAAAAACAACCCTAAAACCATTACTTACCAAGTAATGTAACTAAGAATCAAGACAAACTGTTACTTTCCATAACAGGAAAAAAAGTTGTTTGGGCTATTTATTTTTTTTTTTAATTAGTAAGAAAAATCTGGCTCAAAGAAACTTCTAAGGAGTCGCTGGATTTCATTTGGACCTGTGAGTGCTTCCTTTGGAGCCAGTTGTACAGCATCCCTTATGTAAGAGAGCTGCCAGGCGTGCAGGGCTGGCTGACAAGTCCCATCCCAATCACAGGGCACAGGCACGCTCACTCTAACCGGAGTCGTGTCAGCGCCAGTGCTGGCTTATCAAGCTCACTGTGCTCCAGGAGAACATTATATGGTTTGTAATATGTCAGAGAATGTCAAACTGAGGGCTGCACGGCAGTGAAGGGTAGAGCAGAAAGCATTCTATTCCAGGCCATTGATTCCTTTTAACAACTACATGCAGTAATTCCCAAAACTATCTCCTCGGTCTCAATCACATGGAAAACATAGCGCAGTGTTAGTTCTGAACCTTGCACCCAGTGCAGCTTGAAGATTAGACCATCCAAGGGGATTAAATAAGATGACTGATTTAATCAGAATAATTCTTTTAATGATAACTTGCTGCATTTCTCCTCCCCCCACCTCCTTAAAGGTCTAATAGTTTGCTTCCTGGATTCCCAGTGCATAAACCGAGCATATTTTCTTCCTACAGGAAATGATCCAATTAAGTTGATGTATAATTGATAATGAACCGTTTAAGCTGATTTTGGCCTTGAAAAATCTTAACCGCGTCCAGTCAGCTGGCTGACCCCCCCTTCGAGCATGGTGGAGGGACAGGACTTGGGGAAAGGGAGGGAGCAGGCTGAGCACACTCCCCAAGGAAGTGCAGGGAGGCAGCCTAGCTCGAGGGGGCTGCACAGCAGCAGGGATTATTGAAAATCATGTAGTCCCTGACTGCTGCTGAGTACCCGAGCTGCAGCCTGGCCCCTGGGTTTGGGCAGCAGAGTTTGGTAAGCAGCCACATTAGAGACATGGAACCGGCATTCTCTGGTGTCTGATCCTGGAGCACCACTGAGGCAGCGGGGAATTTTCCCACCCTCCCTAAACACAGATTCTGTTGCCTTACAGCAGGTACCAGCGGGAGATGCTGTTGGACTCCTGGGAGTTGGGTAATTCACCCTCCCCCAGTGCCAAAGCCAGGTCAGCCTGAGGAAGTGCTGCTGACAGCACAGCTGGAAAAGAAGGTGTCAGATCCATGGAGAGAAGCTGGAGCATATCTTTGGGAAGCCAGTGCAGTAAGTTTCATAAACATAAAGGGCTAAAATTGTTCCTCACATGAAAACCTCTTGCCTACCTCAACAAAACTGATTCCCTCTCACTAGACTTTGGTTTTGTCCCTGTCTGGGCACCACCTGGCTGTCCAACATGGTTTGGGGGCTTCCCTCCCTGCTGACTTTGTGTCAGTACGGCAAACAGGGACAGGTCTGCTCACCACCAAGTCTTGTCAGCAGCCTGCGGGGCCCCTCTCCCCGTGTGTGCCGAGCAGCGGGGCACAGGCATGGTGGCAGCGAGCGTCACCACGCTCCAGGTGAGAGGTGACTGGGGAGGGAGCGGCAGCGCTGAGCGTGCGCTGCCGTGCGCGGGTTGTGCAGCAGCTCCCTGCGGGCCCCGCTGCGCTGGCTGTCACCGAGCCGTGTAACTCCAGCGCAGCGACGCACTGCCGTGCACAGCGAGTGACACGGGAACCATCCAGCTGACATGGAAACCCCCAAGATGCTCCATAGATACCCTTCACTGGCGTCCAAAGGGATCAGAATGCCAGAGGGATTTTGCTGACTGCTCTTTGCAACAGGAGCACACTTCTCTCCATCACCCGCAGAGTTTTACTGGAGAGAAGTTATACTTTTATAGCCAACAATTTATTTTTTTATAGCGCTCCCTGCTTATACCCCTTTAGCCAGAGTCTGACTCTGGGTGAATCTAGGGTTTTTTAAGGATCTTGTGTGCATTTAACCCTTTGTTTGGCCTCACTTTTCCCAGGTGCACTCCTTGGATGGGTCTAAGTCAGTCCATGGCAGCCTGGGAGCTTGCACCCTGCAAACCCTGAGGTCTCCCCTCCCCTGGTCACCCCTTCACCAGGAGGTAGATCCTTGTGTATCCCAATTTGCAACTTTTCCTGGACAAACCGACAGCTTTATGCTGAGGCAAAGGGCTTTTTCCCAAGAGGCTCAGCCAACTTGGAAAGAATTTTGCTTCAATTTACAATGCAACTACTCAGTTCACGTGACTTGATCTATTTTTTTTTTTTTTGGTCCATTATGTTTAACAGTGAGTTTCCCATGTAAAATTTAAAAAAAACAAAACAAACCCTGAGCACCTGTAAAATGAACAAGCAGAAGGAGAGATTACCAATTCTATTTCTAATCCTTTCCAGGTAGAATTTTAAAGAAATTTTGGAACACTGCAAGATAAAACAGCTCTAGGCTGACCCTTTTTTGACCTACTTCCTCTAAAGTTCTGCATGTATCAGTTCCTGTAGTCTTATCCGGTAAGTTTTTGTGGTGTTTCCTAAGAACAAAATATATTTTAACTTCCTGTATTAAGTGCTGTCAACTTACTTCAGTATAAAAATGTGTCTGTCTACTTAGAGCTGTCATACACTGATAATGTTACTTAAGTGAGTTCCCTTAATGTAACTTTCCAAGGTACCAGCCTTGTCCAATTCTGCCTGCAGAGACAACCAGACAACTTTCACTCACAAATCAGAAGAACTTGAGTTTAATTAAGGGTTTCATTTTCTTATCTAGTACTGATCTGCTGCATGGTGACAGAAACTGTGCCCTCCCAAAGCCTTCGCCCTGTCCTGGCTCGCTCACAAGGCTACACTCCGTGTAACAATCAGCCAAACCCCATCAGTGACTGTTCCTCAGAGTGCGGTAACTTGCCTTCAGCGTTTTGCTTTTAAGCTCTAGAGTTTTGCTCAGATTTATTCACACTGACACTGCCGTTTAGTTATGACCTTGTAAGCTAGGTATGAGCAATGCTGGCAGAGCAGGAAACTTTGCAAAGCAGCCCTCTCTTCACAGGTCTGCACAGACTTTTAGTAGTGTATAGCTGGATGTAGTTAGTAGTGTAGTAGTGCATGTCATTCAGCAGAAACAATGGCATGGAGGTACATCAACCCTTCTCACTTTACTAGCATTTTATCAGAACTTATGTCAAAACATGGTGCAACCTCCCTGGCACCTAAGCCAAGGTTAATCTAAATGTTCATCTCAACTGTCTTGAATGTTAATCCCTGGTCATGATTAAACAGACATTTTAATGTAGATGTCCAGGAAAAAATAGATTGGAATAGTTGCTTATGCTGAAAGCAACTGCAGGAGCAAGTACAACAGACAGTCTGTGCTAAAATCATCACTTTTTTTTTCTAACACTAACAAACATAGAATAAGTGCTCAGCTCTCCTGGAATACAGTGCAAAAGTAACAGGATAGCAGCCAAATAGTATCATACCTGGAGAGATCAATGTAGTAGAGGCTCCTGCATCACCTACTCAGCAGTTCTGGGCTGTAGTTTTGCTCAGGGGCTTTAATTGCTGGGTTGCTACCATTTCCGAAGACAGTGTTTTTTCTGAACAGAAATTGTTCAGCAACATTCATGGAGGGTTTCACAACTGCACCTTTGACTCTGTACTTTGAGCAATACTGCTGCATGTTTGTGACCTATCTCCTTTTCATCTGGTTCAAAACTAGCTTTCCCCTTTAGATCAGTGTCTCTGTATTCTGCAGCTAACTTGCAAACTGAAATGAATTTATAATAGTGACTAAAAAGGAAAACTGTGACTATTTCATGTTCAATTAGATCTACTTATCAGTGCTATAATGTTATGAGAATGAATTGTCACAATCACTCCAAACCCCTGCAAAGAAAATTGAGTATTAATTATATTAACATACCAAATATCCTATTAATACCACCACCAGGCATGCACTACAAAAAAAGCCCCCCCAAACACACACGCAAAATCCAAACCAACCAGAAACCCTACTTTGGATACTTCCATCCATGCTCTGTGGGAAAAGCTGAGTGTTGACATGCCTGGTGGCCGGGCTGTAAATAAAGCCTGAACCAACTCAGGAGCTCAGTCTGCAGAAGCAGACCCTGCATGTAAGCTGTAGAACAGAGTGCATCACAGTTGGCTTTTCCTGTCACTGCCAAGCTGTTACCTTGAAACAATTTGCTGCCATTCTCTGTGTTTGGTCCTGTTCTACAGCTGTGATACGCCCAAATCTGGGATTTTCACAGCCGGGTTTTTTGTAAGTATCGGAAGCAGCTGGATTGAGGCTTGTGCAAACACCATCAGGCATATCTTATCAGAAAAGCCTCCCTCCCTGCTGACACAGAAGTGAAGGTGCTTTAAAGTTCTGGGAGGTATGGACGCAGCAGGCTGGCACTGCTACTAGCCAGAGACTGCCCAAAACCACCTTGGGTAATGGGGCACCCTGCGGCCTACGCTAACCTTCCGTGTGTTTGAATGACAGACTCTTCAAGCTGAGCTCCTCAGAAACCTCGAGTGACCATAGTCCTGCTGCTTCCCGAAAGGACCAGAGTAGTGCGGAGACCCGAGCCCTCAAGTGCCCATCTGCAGGTCAGTGCCCCTCGCTGCAGGGGAAACGCCGAACGTGAGTGCCTTTGCTCCTCTATCCCTGACACGCTTATTTGCAAAGCAGTATCCTTGGAAACACAACGTCATCAGCTGGGGTTAAACATTCAGCTCTTATAAAAAAGCCCAGCACTGCCACTTGGACCATTTGCACCAGCAGCATAGCTGAATCCTCTGAGTCCTTCAAATGGCACAGGATGAGATTGTAAGTAGTAAAGGTTTTAGGCAGTGCCACATGGGCTGCCCTGTCTTTTCAGGAGTACAAATCTCAATGCATCAAAAGATGGATTGATTTTCTTTAGAAAGCTCAAGGAAGATTCTGGAACTACACTTATTTTAAGAAACAAGGAAAATAAGTTGCTGCATTACAGCATTCACAAAAACCACACTGCTCAAAGGAAGTGATAAAATCATGACTGTGTAGTATCCTGTATGTGAGTAGTATCCTCTTGTTATTTAAAAAAAAGGAAATGAATGACAGCGGTCTCTCTCAGAAAAAGGATTTCATTATTGCTTTTGACTTCTGCCAGTAACCCTCTTTGCAATGTGCTGCCTACACGCAGCAGCAGCACTGTTAACCTTGCATAAAAGATACAGCCTTCAGTCTACAATGAGACAAATAAATTTTGTGTTCACAACCACAGGTGTCTTAACACACAGCTGAAACAGTGTCAAGCCACTGATCACAACCAAAATGTTTCTCTTTGACCCCTTCCTGAGAACCACAGTAATCACCTGAATGGCCTCATCTCACTGACAGGAGTTTCTCGTGCCATGCTGAAAACTGGAACTGAGTCTTACCACTTATTGGGATAACAAGTGGTTAAAGTCATGGATTTAAAGCACTTCTCTCTGTAAGTAAAGGTTAATTCCTAAACTGCACCTATTCCCCCGATTTTAAGCAGTTGTTTGTTCTCAAGTCTTCCAGGGTAACAGTCTCCATTTTTTCCAGACTAAACCCAAAGCAGTCATTCATCAGAGCATCCCCCGAACTTCGCACATGACCTCCCCTCTCCTCGGGAAGAGTCCTCGAATTCTACAGAGGTCTGAGCACCAATCACTGCAGGAGGCGCAAACAGTGCTCATGTACAGAACTGCCTCTCCGAGGTAATGGGGAGGGAACTCCATCTACTGCAACTCCTGCCTTAGGAACCAGTTCTGCCTGGAAGTGGGACTGGAGAGTATGCTCTAACCTTGAGGAAAGGTAAAACTTATTGCCTGGTACTCACAGAATTGATTATCCCCTTAAGTGCTTGGAATCCTCCAGTGACAGGGAAGACTTGCTCTTTCACGTCAGCAATTCTTTCCAGCTTTGGAGAGAAAACGCATGCAAACACATGACTCATCTGGCAAACTAAATTCCTCACAGTGCTTTACACCCTTAAAATTTAAATGGATGTCTCAAATCAACCCTCATGAATTCTGTGAAGAGAGGGAAACTTGAGAGCTCTCTCAAAGCTGGCTAAGAGTTTTCTGAACTGTAGGACTTAGCACAGCTGACTGCAGCTAACAAAATGGTGGCTAGTCATCGTGGCAAGCATCACACTAAAGAAGCTTTTCGGGGCCTGTGTCTTTGCAGTGATTTTGTACCTCTGTTCAGAATTACCTTCCATGTTTGCTCTGCCTTTCACTAAAAGCTCTTTCTCTGCATCTTCTGCAGGAAGGAGCCTTTTGTGTACCTCTCCTTGAAGCCACTTTGACCAAACAGGAGTAGCTACAGTGTCCACTGGGACACAGCAACTCCGGAACAGCTTTCCAGTGAAGGACACGAATCCCACGTTCTTTTTCCTTATCCCAAGACTGTCACACATACACTGCTTGCATCTTGCCTACAGCTCCTCTGTTCATGTGATCAGTAACCCCGACCTGGTTGCCATTCCAATGAGAGGGGCTTGCCTGCACCCTCTTGTTGGCAGCTCCCAGTTAACAAGGGGATTTCCAACGGGTCTCCTTGGCAGTGAGCACGACACCCACACGTTCTATTTATGTCTACGTACACATCTGAGTGTGTTTCCTGAGCCAGAGAAGACATTACGCTGCCTAATGTAAGTAAAATTAAATTTCTGTACTACATAACATCAACTCTGTAAAACTCTGGGTTGAGGTACTGCCTAGTACTCTATAATATTAAAGGTCTTATTCTTACCTGTTCTTGTTCAAAATCCTGGACACCAACACAGTAAACTCTCGCTCCCAGCTCTCTAGATTTCCTTGCCTGTGGCATCACAGAACAGAGAAATAAGCATTTTTTAAATTCAACGAGGCAGCACCCGAAGTCTGTAGAGCACGACATGTATTTCCAGATGGTGCTCACCTCCTTCTCTGCATACAGGGGAATCTGACCGTCCAGCTTGCCATCAGTTAGTGCAATGATGATACTAGAGAACCTTGAGGCTCCTTGCTTTGCAATTTGCACATTGGCCTGAAAACAACAAAATTAATTATCCACCTTAAAACTACACCCAGACTTTTAACCATGATGCATCTTCTAAGCATCTAATGCAACATCTCTCTCATGGCAATGCTCTGCCTCCCTTGAACTCACTACCAGCAGGGAAGCCCCTCATCGGTCCTTTCCAGCCACTACTGAGCCCATCTCTAAAGCACTGGGGTCACTGACCCATCAACCCTTGCCAACACGCAGTTCTTCCAGGACAGATCTCTTCAAATCCACCATTAGGATTTCCTTTGCTACCCCCAGATTTCAAATGCAGTCAGTAGGTTCCAAGATATAAAAAGAATGGCTTAAAACTTTTTTTTTTTTT
>VYZP01063770.1:4035-16657 GCA_013400635.1 Hypocryptadius cinnamomeus
TTTACACCCAAAAAAAAAAAAAAAAAAAAAAAGGAAAAATATGCTTTCATTGTGAAAATAATTAAAAGTCAGTTGCCTCTAAAAGAGTAATGTGAACACAGTATTGACAAAATGGACTTCAGCTTCTGGAAGTACTGACTTGTCACCAATTTCAAAAGCCCAGAAAGGGAGATCAAGACAGACTTGCATTGGTATTGTATCCAAAACATTAATTTGATTTATACTGCTCAAAGTTCTGTACATTATTCAAACATTTCTGTTTTAATTTTCCAAGTGCCCTGGGAATTTAAAAAATATATAATGAGGACAACTAGCATCTTATTTGCTAAGATGAACATTTCTAAATCTAGTGTCCAAGTTAGAGCAGGTGGATTCTCAAATGGCCTCTTTCTCAAAGGTATTGAGTGGATTTTACCTAACAAAAATTTATGCCTTCTTTATATAATTAGTAGTGCCCAACAAGTCATCGGGTAAGTGCTGCTGATGCTAATACACACAGATACAATTTAACAGTCCCTAAAACTACTGTGGTGAAGTGTCCTACAGAATTCATTCCCAAATGAAAATCCCAGGAAATCCTTTTAGCTGACCCTATTTCCATGTCACTTACAGTTTACGATCCGACACTGCAAAATCATTAGGCTGGCTGTTCTGGAACGTGAAGAGAAACTGACATTTCCAGTAAGCCTGGTAAGTGAGGAATGATGTAACAGTTGAGGTTTGCCTTGTGAAGAGAGAAGAATAAAACCCTAAAAAACCTGCATATACTGCTTGTGTATTTGATTCCTAGTCTAACAGTTCGTTAAAAAGCAGAGGTCCCAGACATTCTTCTTATGGGTAAGATTTTTCACTACTTTCCTATGTACCTGATTTTTAATTAGATTTTGGAATGGAATTGCAGCTCCTACCCACAAATCTCCAGTGGGGAGCAAAATCTTAACTAATCTGTGATTCCAGAAATGTTTGCTTCTCCAGATGCAGTTTCTGAACTAAATTACAAATGTTGTAGAAAGAGACGAATGGAGAAGTAAGGGGACATAACCGCAAAATTGGATGTGATTAATCAGTGTTGTAAGAGTTTAGTTCTGTCTTTAGGACACCAGAAAAAAAAGGTCTTAAGGAAAAAGAACATATTTCCTACTTGAATAATTCTTAGACTAACAGTTTATTAACAAGGAAGCTTTTCCAGCCATGCTTCCTACGTGCGAGATCACCCATTAGTTAATCAGATACCTTTGCGATTACTGTTCTCCCTTAAATTCTTCTTCCACTCCCTAGAACTGCTGCATGGTGAAATGGTCCATTTCATAATGAGACAGGTTTTCCAAGTGCATTTTCTAAGGTCAGGCAGCAACATAGTACATGGCCAATTTCCTACAGAGTGCTCCCAATTCAGGATTGGGAAAGGCAGCTTTAAGACCCTGCTTCCCAGAAATCAGGGTCTAATCAGTTCACACTGTTAAAGGGATGTGTACTCCTGCCTCATGCAGCATAGCTATAATAAAACCACTTAGGGTTTTCTATCTTCAAGATGTAAAATATCAGTTAATACAGTTTACTATCAGTTTAATATGGTTTACCAAGGAAAACTAACTTTTAATTAGTAATTCTGTTGAACTAAACTTCAAAAAGTGGTATTTATTCAATCCTCAATGACAAGCATAAGCACAAGCATCTGGCTTGGCAGACCCTCAAATAAATAAACAAACTATTAAACTTAACTTATCCTTCAAGTGAAAGTTTTCTAATAATACAGCATTAATATTAGAGACTGTCAATTCTTGTATTCCCATGTGAAACAAGGGAAAGGGACAGGAAAGGCATATGAAAGCAGACTGATCTGGCTGGAGATGAACTGCTGCTATGATTTTTGGAGAGAGATGCAATTATTCTACAAAGCCCATGCTCTATTACAATTTCTATTCACTAACTTTAACCAAAAGGACCATTCAGCAAAGATATGCCTTGTAAATACAGCATCAAGCTTTCAGCAGGTTCCTATTTTCTCTTGTTTGCACAGTAGTGTGGGCATGTTTAAGAGGTGGAAGATTTCCCTGAAAACAGTTGCAGGACAAGGGAAAGCTGTTTTGGTGCTTTGCCTTGTTGGTGAAGTACCACAAAGGTTCTTTCTAAAATATTACATCACTGGAAAATTCTCTAGAGACTGAGGTTTCTCTTTAAAGTTAGACATAAAATAAAGCCCTGTGTACACAGTCAGGGAAACCAATCCTCCCTTGTTAATAGCAGAAAAATACACTGTGGCACACGTTGCTGACCAGACAATGTTTGCCAAGCCAAAAGCATGTCTGAATTACACTTTGCTACCTTTTCCTGGGGGAAAGGAGAGAGTCTAGAGTTATTTCTCTTATTTCTGATTTTACTTTGCATTAAATAATTTTTCTTTCTTTATTTTTTTTTCTCTTAATCTAAGTAGCCCAAGAGTTGCACACCATAGAGTTACAATTATGTTTTGCTGCACGCAGTGCTGCAGGATCCACAGGGAACTCTGAAGCAGTGCCAGGATCCACAAGGAAGGCATAAAACACCACAGACTTGGTTAGGAACACCTTGTGGAAAATGAGAAGAAACCATTGATGAGATTTACAACTGTCTACCCAACTTGGATACCAATTCCCTTTGCAAACAGCAGGGAACTGAGCATCCCAACCTCTGAGACAAATCTTGCCAGTCCCAAGCCATACTTTCCATGCTATAAGAACATCAGCCTGCTCAATCCCACATGTTACCATGAATTGGTCATTGTTCTATTTCAATATGATCAAATTTTCTCATACCATAAACTAGCATGTGCTTTTATGAGCATGAGAACTGCCAAACCCTTGGTAGTGGTTTGCACATTGACTCTTTAATGGTTAATAACAAATGTGCCTCTTACATGATCTAAGGATACCTGCACACCTCCAGTCTCTGAGAAGGGCTGAGTTCAGACCACCTTCTCCTCTCTGTGGACACTAATTAGGTCTCTTTCCTTGATGCAGCTGTCCATTCTCATTAAATTTGTAGAAATGTAATATTCTTGAGCATTTTCTCTGACAGATTTGGTTTAACAGTGACTGACAGACAGCATGATAGCATCAGCTTTTTATTATTCATTTGGAGATATGACTAAAATTATATTCTTGAAAACATATCCTCAGTCCTACCCCAGCTGTGCACTGGGGAACCCAGACTTTGGAGCAGCATCCCCAACACCTCCATGCACCCAGTGAGGATAAGGATCAGCCTGTCTAGGCTGAGACAACTCCATTCCTGTGTCTCCCATTACTTGCTTCATATTGGCACACAATAAAGGTCTCATCCATCCTCCATGGGAGTCTAGAAGAGCTTTCCACTGACATTGAGATACCTTGGACAATATGTCCATTACAAAGCAGACTGCAAAGCACAGCAGTTGTTTTCCTGCTTCTAATGACATCCATGAAGAGATGGCATAAGCCACTTCCAAATCGTAATAATTTGTAATAGTGAAAAGGATATAGCACATACTGGAGTTACTGATGAGGAACACAAGCATCCATAGTGGAATGAGACAAAAACTATTTTACAGTCTCTGCAAAAACTGTAGGAAAGAGATCACCTAAAAGAAAATTCAGGATTGGCTAAAGTGCTGCATATTCCACTGACGGCTGCTGACAGCTTCAGGAGGGAACTGCGCACGGCCTGTGCCAGCTCTGCTGCCAGCGAGACGCTCCCACAAAACCTCTCTGTCTGCTAATTTTAGCTTCTCTGAATTACTGTTCACATTAGCACATGCCTGCCTTCTCCAAGGAATTCTCCTAGTCACTGCTGCCTGGACCTCTTGCAGCATTGTGGAGCCACAGGTCTGATGGTTAAAAGGCCCATGAGGAACATGCAAGAGCTTTACACCGGGACTAGCGTGGCCAAGGCCAGGGACGGCAGCATGGGGAGGTGTGCTGCAGAGACTCACAAAACACTTCTCAGAGAGCCACTGAGGAAAACCATGGATACAATGATGCTCTGCATAAAATTTATAGCAGGCTGTGGTGCCCGCCAGCTCCCTCACCAGTGAATGGGTGCAGGATATATCCTAGTTTACAAGTTACTGCCTTTTCTCCATCACCTCAGCTCTTTCTTCCAGGCAGCAGATGCCGGTACAACCAACATGCAAAAGCCATTTAGGAGGAGGAACAATGCTGATCTAATCCCCAGACTGAGGGCCTGGACAGAGCTCAAAAGCAGAGTGTGCAGCACAGCTCTACGTGAGACAACCGAGGGGATGGGATCAGGCCCCAGACCCTGCCAGCACCAGTGGGTGGCACTAGGCTGTGGCGGACAACCAGCAGTGGTGGCATGCATGGTGACAGGGGTTGTTTTGCAGTTTGATCCAGATTTGGAGAAATCCAAGCAGAATCCTTCCCAGCCAGAATCCTCTGTTGGAAATGCAGTGAGGTACTACGCACAACATTCCTGACAGAAATACAGCAACACAGGGAGTGGCTGCACAGGATGGGCACCCATCTTGTGTGAGAGAGCCAGAATCAGCACCCCACAGCCCCTGCAGGGGAGCTGAGTAGCACCTGAGGCTCCCCTGAGAGGACAGCTGAAGTTTTCTCAGGGCCTTGACAAAGCTCAGACCCTTGGCAAAGGCCACCAGACCTTGAGAGGACTGAGGTGATGCTACTGCATGGAATCACCACCCATACAGGAGGCAGCTGTCTCCAGGTCAGCCCTCCTGGTCCTCACAGGAAGCACTGCCAGAGGCAGCTCTGACTTTGCTCAGAAGGTTTTAACAGCCCTCCCGTGGCTCTTCTCCCAGTAAGAAAGAGAGAAGCCAGGTGTGGTGGTACTGCAGAGCTGTGGCTGGGCAGCAGCACTTTTTGGCTATTTTCAGTACAGAGGATGTGGGCAGATGGGGGCTGTGAGAAGGAATCCACTCACTGCCATCCTTCTGGCTGCTCTGAGCTTGCAGCCTGAATGCACTGCCTGTGGGGAGGAGAAACACTCTGCAGCTGAGAGGGCAGGGCTGAACCAAAAAAGGCCAGACCAGTAAAACCAAAAGGCATTGGACCTGGACTGGGTAGAGATGCTTACTTTCCTGCCTGGGAGGAGCACAAAGCAAAACAGTGACCTTTTATTCCATTGGACATGTGCCCTCCACAAGCCCTAGCCACTGACTCCACCGAAGAAGGTACAACTGAGCTCCCACTCAGCTGGAAAACAGCCAAGGAAAGAGCCAGTGCCAGCAAAGGCAACTTCTCTTCCAGACCTGTGCATTTCCCTTCTATGCTAAACTTGGCCTGTAGGGCTACCCTCTGCAATCCTAAGTCTTCAAATTATTAAGCCACTGAATTTGTGTTGGAGATGTTAGGTGAACCAGAAAGAACCCAACATGACTTTGAAATCTCAGCATGAGATTGGCAGTAAGAGAAAACTGAACTCCCTCCCCTACACTGTAAAATAGAACAATTGCCTTGGAAATAGTTCAGACATAATAAATGAGGGATTCATTCATATTAACTGTTTTCAATTGCAGATTTATAGCCTAAAATTAAGCAGATGTTGAGTGTTGAATACAATGCTTAAGAACACAATGACAAGTTGAAATCCCAGTTTCTCTGCATGTGGCAATCAGTAACTTCAATTATTTATTGGAATACGATTAAAATATAATTAAATGGAGCAAGCTATACTTAAGAATAAAGAAATATTGTAGAACTTAGTGGGGAAAAAAAACAGTAAGAGATTTTCAGGTCTTCCAAAACAGTACAAAATGTTTGGATACAAGATAAACAACTTAGAAAGTACTTTGCAAATCTCTTTGTAAGTACTTTAAGGAATACTTTAAATAAGGAATTCACTCTTGTAAGAACATCAACCTTTATTTTATTTATTTCAATTCTGAAACAAGATAATGAAATCTTCATAAGCTTATTTCAATGTTAAGTTAATCTCATTTCTTCTATTTCACAATAAACAGAGACTTCTGTTAGACCCATATCAAGGATGACTGATAAAAGTGAGATGCAGAGCCCAGCTTACCCTGCCTTTTATTAGTCTTTAGAGGGAAAAGCCCACACGAGCTGTGCAATTCACAGTACATCAACTGCAAATCTTTGTATCATGCTCTTTCTGCTGCTCATCACAAAACCAGTCTGAAAACACTTGCACTGTTATGGAGCTGGACAGCAGAACAGGGCTCAGCAGGTAACCAGGCTGGAACCACTCAGAGAGCACTCTCAGCTCCCACAGAGGGCAGAGAAAAAGAGGACATCTGCTTTAGGTCCAGAGCTGTGTGAGATGGGACCTTACGCTAGCCAGAAAAACAGCAACAGGCAATGAAAGCAGGAAATAATTTAGAAACAAATACCACAGCCCTCCCATCTACCTTAGGTTTGGGCTGATTTAAAAACAAACATAGGAAATTGTGTATCTGTTTAAAAACCCCACATCTTTATACAAAACAGTATCACAAAAGCTGGAGTGACTGTTTTCATGCCTCTGTGGCAAGACAGGAGTGACAAGACCTGGGTTTCTTCTGACACATCTCCTAACAGGGTCTCCAAGATGGGGAGGATACAGAAACCTTTTCCAGCTCTTCAATCTGTGATTTTAATCACTTTCTTTTTGTCCCATTTTCTATGTACACTGAGACTAAATTGTTTACTTTAGCTCGGGCTTGCAGAGTGTATTTTAACAGACCACTTTACTTTCCTTCTCTAACATAAGCATCCCCAACACCTTCAGTCTTTTCTCATAACTCCTGCTCTCCAGGCTCTGACAGCTCTTGTCACTCTCTCTGCACTTCTAGGAAGTCCACATTTTCTAGCAGCTTCTTGCAAGTGGAGTTTCCAAGGTTGCAGCTGTAGACACTTGCTGCAGAATTTCAACATCAATTACAGCCACTGTCCACTCACCCAGGCATAAAACGCCTCAACAGGTTATTAACACAGCTGGAAGGAGATCAGAGATCCTCTTCTGAAGTGCTGATTTCCAACAAGCAGTGAACGTGTAACTTGGCCCTGAGGTGGTCAGTAAGGGGACACAGGAAGCAACACAGAGCAGTGAGCTCTGAAGCCTTTCAGCAGGACAAAGTAAGAGCACCAATGCTCTTACAGAAGTCCCCCAGTTCCTAACAAAGTGATAAAAACATAACACACAAATACTACATATGGTAGAGTAGAGGCTGGATTTGAACTGGCTGCAGAGTGGCAAAACACTTTTAAATTCATCAGCACTCGTGTCAGTTATCTACTTCTAATGAACCCCTTTCTCCAAAATACCCTACATTATTTATTAAATTATATCTGAAGAAAATACTACATCTCCATTAGGCTCATTAGCTTCACTACATTTTTTACTGCTGTATTTTGAAACAAGTGTATGGTGGAATAATTATCTTATCGATGGCACCAGATATTTAGTTACTAAAATTAGTACGATGTCCCTGGTGTTATTTTTTATATAGATGGCTATTTTTGTAGATTTACAATAGCCTCCAGGAAAAAAAGGTCTTCAAAAGCTCCTTTTGTGCTAAGATCACATAACAGAAAGCAGAGCTCTAGGGTTTAATTCCTATCAATCAACAAAATGAGTTTCACACTACTCCCGGCCAGAGGAGCTAATATACACAGTACCACAGGTCACCAGAGAAGAGCTTAAAATAAATCCAAGAGTGGGTGAGTATTGCTACATTTTGCCATCCCCTGTATTGTTCTTCTAATTTTACAAAGCCCCAGTCATTAAACTAATTATTAGGGGCACGTCAGTTGTTTTACTGTTCCTAGCACCTCTCATCCAGCTTGGGCAGCCCTGAGGAGCTGTTCAAACACACAGGGCTGGCCCTTGGAAACACTTTGCTGCTGTTACGAGCCCTGGATGTCCCCCAGAACAGGGAAACATTTGAGCAGCTTTTTGAACAGAGCACAAATAAAAAGTAGATGTCTTTAAAAACACAGGCCCCTGAGGCATCTCGGGTTTCCCCTCTGCAGAGAGCACAGAAGATTGCTTATCTTGGCTCCAGAACAGATTGATGTGTTCAGCCGGAAGGTTCACTCTAGCTGACAGAGAACATTTCCTTCATCGTATTGCTTCACCATGCGAGGAGATAACTCAGGCTAATAATATTCTGTCTCCTTTTTATCCTCCTATAGCCTACGCATAACTTAATTCCTAATTCCAAAGGTCTAGCAGAGGAGATTGGCCTGGTGCTAGTTTCATTTACACAGACATAAATCAAAGCTCAGTTTACTGGAATAGATGGCACTGCACTGGTGTTAAAATATAAAATCTTCAGCAAGGCCAGAAAATTCTCCCTCAGCTCCTCTGATCATAAACACCATGTTATCCTAGATTCAGGCACGCCCTCCAAATTTCTAAACATTGCATCCATTTAAATTTGCATGTAAATAGAAGCTATCCTGAGTCACAAGAAATACAGCTTCGCCTACCCAGAAAGCATTAGTGCAAATGTAAACCAAGCAGAAAATGGCAGAGTGGTAGAAACTTGGCATCCGTGGAATTATCTTTACATCTAATGAATAGTGTCTTCGTTTCTTAGTAACTAATTACAGTGGAACTGCTTAGAGAAAAGGACCTTGTGATGTGCCTGAAAGAGCCAACGTAGGACACCGAAGCAGGGCTGCATTAGTTCAGTGTCAGATACCCACTCACAGCCTCCTCCTCCTACCCAAAACTGCAGGATCAGGCTTTTGAACCTTCCAGGAGCCTCAAATTACCCCAGGCACTGTGGACTGAAAGGTTACCATTTCGGGATAGGAACAAGCTGTGTTCCTAGATCTTCACCCCCAGGCAGTAATCCTCAGCCACACAGGAAACCCCACTGCCTGCAGGCACCTGCCTGACTGTGGCTCCCAGCTGCATGAAAGCCCTCACTATTCTGCTCTAACTCAAGCACACATAGCTGCTTTCAGAAAGCCCACATCATTATTCTGGTTTTGAAGAAGGAACTGCAGAAAGCTGAATCAGAAATTTTGAAAACTGCTAGCAAGACCCTGGTTTCACTTACCCTAATCTATCATCACATTTCATCACCAATCTCATACCTGCTCCAAGCTCCCAGCACTGTGCCACCTCTGCCCCCTCCATTAAGATATAAAACAAGGGTTAAGTGACAGATAGTATCAATGTGGAGAGCAATCTGTCTCACTCAGAAACCAACGCACCAAGAATAAAGAAAGAATTATTATCCTGGTGTCAATATGATAAATTACAGTCTCTTTTTCCTAAAGAATTTCTACTTTTTCAGCTAGCACAGAAAACTCTTCTCCTTTCAGCACTCAACATTCAAGCAGTTTTTTCTGACATCCTGTTCAGAGTTTCTGCTAATGAAATTGTTTATTTTGGTGGATGGCTGATGTAGTTAGTAGCTACAGCACTCATCTTGGAATAAACATGAACTGAGAGCCAGTGATAGGAATTCCAACTGTTCCTTCCATATATTTGTTTCCAAAACATAAATAAGTTTGAAAGCTCTGTTGCTTGCCCTTGTTAAAGTGAACAAAATGTTTAGGGAAAATGAGTTTTCAGTGTTTCCTTACACCACACAGGTTATACAATCCCACGTGCCAAACCCATGAAGTTTGTGGTCACATTTCCCTCCTAGAGCAGCAACTTCACAGCTGTTGCACCAGACAAAACAGGACTAGGAAGAACTGGGAGAAATAGCCTCCTGATCTACCATACCTTCTCCATAACATTTATATCAATGCCAGAGGCTTGTCTATACAGAAGGATTTAAGAAGCAACAGAAGGATTTAGGAAAAAAACTGGATGTCTTATAGTGCTAATGGGAATCCATTAGAAATCTTTTCCTCATATCAAGCATAATCTTTACTTGCTTTGGTGTAACACATTTTGTTTGTCTTCGCCCTACAAACCCTTTCCTTTTGCAGCATCACAACATGCTTGCACGTGCTTTTCACTCTCTAGACTGAACAACCTCTACCCTTTTAATCCTTCCTTGACAGGCCACATTTTCAAGACCCTGATCACTCTTGCTGCTTTCTATTCCACACCTCTCAATGTGCAAACATCCCAAGAAGGAGACAGTACTCCAGTTAATACCTCCAGAGGTCCAATCTGCAAGGACTCTTGGGAAGCCAGTCAAAGTGCCCCATGCATAGCCAGTCCCTCACTGCTGGGCACATTTTCATGTACCAGGACAGAACGAGACTTTGTAGTGACCACCAGGAGGAGAATGGTTGTTAGTGGTCCTAGGGAGACAGGCAGGCAGGTCTTGTATTGGCTCCTTCACATAGCTCTGACCACAGTTTCTGCATCATCACAGAAAAATCACTGCTGCACTGATCCAGAGTGAGGCAACTAAAAGCAGCATCAAAGGTTGAGCTAACTGATTCAGTTGTGTGACAGTAGGGAACAGAATGGATGTATCTTTCTATTACTGCCACCTCCATGAGGGAAGAGCAATTAATAGAAAAGGTTGACACGTTAGAAGGTCATTTTTGCTCTGCAATTGCTTGCAACCCAGGGCAATGTCATATCTTCATACTTGCAACCATGCAAAAAATGATAAGATGTAAGGGACCAGTTTCATTACTGCACAGCAGCTGGGGGGGAATTGCCAAGCTCTGGGACAGCCACACTCCCAGGGAGTGACCTACTGCTCCCCCAGCATGTCTGTAATCTCTCTCACAACATGGTTGAAAATGGAGCTGGCTAGAGGATGAAATGAGAGGAGGTGGGGAGAAAAGCAAACAGACTCACTTATTAGTAAAACCTGGATGACCAGAAGTTCAACAGAGCAAAAAGTGCATCACCAGAGGACTTCTAATGTCCAGGATACAAGCACTGGCAGATCTGGTACACATGGCTGCATTTGCTACTCACTCTGCAGTCAAATGATTAAGTCTCCAAACATCCCTTAACCTTCTTCCATACCAAACACAATCTTTGTCCTCTGCACACTGCATGTTTAAGGAACAGAGTGCATTTCCAAGACCCTTACCTCCTGACCTCCAGATGCAGCCAACCCCTCTGCCCTACATGTCTTCACACTCTTTGCCAAAACATGAACATTGTTTAACAGCTCATGTTCCAGGGGTTTAAAAGAGAAGGAGCTCCTGGGTGGCACAGGATGTGTTCCTGCAACCCTGAGCACCCCTTCTCAGTCCCTCACCTGCCCTGGGGTAACACACACCTCAACAGCTGAGGGTTTTGGGCAAGGATATTTGACAAGCTTAAAATTAGGAAAAGGAAGCTGGATGAGGGCATATGTAGTCTCACTCTCTGAGGCTGGATCAGAAATACCTCCCTGGGCACTGAGCCCTATAAATGATCTCCCAAGGCTTGAAAAATAAATATGCTCTGGAAACACACCTTTCCTCCAGCATCTCTGGGAAAAGGATGGGGACTTGCTTGTTGGAAGAGAAACACAGAGACTAACACGGGGAAAGGTGGTGGTTTACATTCAGAACAATTTGAAATGCCTTTCTTTGAAAGCTCCCTCCTAAGTCCACCCATGTTCCTGCCCCATCCTGGAGAAATCTCTGGAAAGTACTGGAGCAGGAAGATCTGCCTTCTTGTACAGGCACTTTCTCCTCCCCAGCAACTACAGCCCCCTACCCCAGCTCTCCCAAACCTCCCACAAGGTATTAAAAAGCAACAACAGACAGCAGGCTCTCTCCAGCTTGCTATATTTAACTGCAGACTTCTAAGCATTCCTCCCTTTGCACTCCTTTAAAAGAGCTGCACAGAAACATGGAGAATAAGAGCTGCTCCTCGAGGCTGTGAGGAGCCTGAAGCCCAGGTTTGCTCCCACTGCCTCCACTCTGGGGCTCCTGCATTGCCACGCGTGCCATAAAAACCACCGGAGCGCACACAGGAGGAGGAAGGGAACACTTTTGTTCCTCCGCCCCAAGAACTCAAGGTACTAAATGTTAATACTTGGAAATCAGCAATTGCCAGGAACAAGTTCCCCACCCACCCATCCACCCTAAGCTTTGATGTGTTTTCTTTCTAGCTTTACCTTGGCACGCTGGCCAAATAAGTCACAAGTTTACGAAGGTCTTCCTGCCTTATTCTGTCATGATTGCTGCGGGCTGGGAAGGTCAAGACCGGACCACCTCGTTTATCACGGCCACCTGTGGAAAATAAAGGATTGTTAGAAAATCAGACAGGAAGCACACATCAAAAAAACTACGTGCACTGAATTGATAAATATAAATTACAGCACATTTAAGAGTCTGCACACCCTTTGTAGCTTTCAGACTTGCCTAATTGAGGAAGACAAGCTTGCCTTTGCTGGAGCTCCAAATGGAGGATATAAGAAAAAAAAAAAAAAGCCCACACAAGGAAAATTGCTACTAGCACTTCTTCTTTCACCTAATCCCATCAAATCTAATATATCTGCCACTCCAAGCAGGAGATGCTAATGAAATCCTACTGTGGGAATAGTTTTAAACTGGTCAACACCAATAAAGTGAAAGCATTTTTCACTGTTGCTGAGGGTGTTGCATTGTTCATTCTAAGATAGTTTACCATGTACTGCCAGTCTGAAGTGATGTATCCCAGTAATGTTTATGCAGCAAAATGTTCTAATCTATCAGGTACTTCATTTGACTTAAAATTTTGATTAGAAGTTCATGTCTTCTGAGTTTTTCAT